>WUQG02415792.1:0-40957 GCA_011317285.2 Androctonus mauritanicus | reverse complement strand
CTCCTCAGAATCATGATATGAACTACATAAATCGAAATCAGTACTGTATTTAACTCAAAATTTTCAATTTTTGGACAAAGTCTCTTTTGAATGGTAGCTCCTCAATTTCTTTCATAAGCGATAAATAATTACAAAATTTTAAAATTTTAATGAATCGCTATTTTATTAAAGAGTACATGGAGAATTTAAAAGTATAAAAGATGAATAACAGAAAAAGTCTTCCGATAAAATCATCGATCTGTACTAAAATTTGTTTTTTATATAAGTTATGTATACAAAAGCTAGATTTAAATATAATTTTGTAAAATTATTGAAAAAATATATATAATAATCATATAAAAATCATAAAATGTGCATTATCGGCAGGGAAAATACAGTATTTTAAAATGGCAATGATTTTGATTTACTTATGGAAGGTGAATTCTTTGTGTAATTTTGCTTCACCTATTCATTATATATTACTTTTATAATGCATACATGTCTGAATCTGCCTTTTTCATAAAATATTGTTCATATCAGTTACGTATTCTTTTTATACAGAATAATTCTATAGTATAAGAAATTATGAGTTCTATGAAAATAGATCGAATACCAGAAATACCGGTTACACCGAATAATTATTTATAAATGGAATGCAATTACTGTATAAACAAATTTTATAAAACTGTACTCTGTTTCATTAAATAAAACTGATTTTGTTCATCGTAATGTAGCAACTTTATTTATTAAAAAATAGTCTTTGCTATCAAATGGAATTATTGTAAGGAAATATTATGTAAATTATCGATTTTAATATCTTAACAAAATAAATATTGTATTATATATCAACGCAAAATGGCATAATGAATAATTACGAAATACAAAATTGAGAATTATATTTATCCAGTTTTAGTTTCTAAAATTGAATTTTTTGAATAATTTCCCTAAATAGTTCAGCATAAAGAACACAAAACGATGATAGAAAAATTTTCGTGAAATGCTTTAATGTAATTTAATGGAATTCTTATAAATTTTACAATGAATGTTATGAAATATGGAAAAAATTATAGTAGACACTAAGTTTAATTATATTTTATAGTAGACAATAAGATTATATTCTACCTTTATTGTACTTGACACTAAGCTTATAAGATATTCTTTTTTATTTTATAGCATGCACTAAATTTTTTATAGCATTTATTAAATTTGTTTTTTCATTTATAATTTATAATCGACTATAATGTTTTAAACTTAATACAAAATAAAATTCTTTCAAAACAAATATATATATATTTATATATTTAGCCACCAAGATAAATTTTTTAAAATATATATATATATATATATAGCCTATATTTAAAAAAAATTATCTTGGTGCCTTCTGATAGATTGTAAACACAATATTAATGAATAGAAAAATATATTTATGAATTTATTGTGAGTTATTTATTATAACTAATAAAACTTAACAATTGTTCCAATTTTTAATAGATTTTCAAATTTAGAACATTTGTTGAAATCCAGTTGAACTAACTCCAAAGTTTTTTTTTTTCCTCTGCTTTTTAACGTTCATTTTTTTATTAGATAAATAAATTAAGTTGCTCATCAATCTAGCATATTAAAAAATTTGTTAATTAGATTATATTCTTTTTAAGCTTCAAATAACATTTATAATTTTTCCTTCTTTTTTTTATTTTCTTGATGTTACTTTTATTGTAAAGTATTCCTTACGATTCTTTAATTCAAATAAGTAACGATAATATCTAATCAAGTTTTAATTTATTTTTTATTTATTATTATCATATACTGAGGTTTCTATATTAAGTGACATAATTTGGAAGTAATAGATAACGGACATTATTGAACTCGATTCTCCCTATTAATCCATTCATCAGCGAGTCCACAGTTTAGATATTTTGAATGATAAATTTTTATTGTTTATTATCATTATAAATTAAAAATAACAATATTTTATGTAATTTTGTGTGTATTTGTATGATTTTTTGTAAATATTTGTGTTTGTATAAGTGAAGTGTGTGTGTATTTGTTTGTTTGCGTTTGTGTGTTTGTGCGTGTGTTTAAAGGAGAAGAAAAAAGATTCACTGAGCGGAAATTAATACTAGCGACAGTTGTGGCCAATAAATTGTTAATTTAATAGATCCTATGAATGGAACGATAAAAAATATTGGAATTGGTGTCGGCTAATTCATTGTTAACTTATTTTTCAGCCGTATGACACGCTAGTATTTATGGACATTTTATATTAATTTACTATTTATGAGTTTTTTAAAAATTTGAATTTGGCCACTCCGTTTCTAAATATCATCTTAGAAAAGAATTAAATAATTACTAAAAATTTTTAAGTTATCAATTATAAATTTAAAATAATCAATCTTCACATTTTTATTTATTATATTTTAATTGTTATATTTATTGTAGAATGTATTAAATTTCAAATAAATAAATTATAAATAACAATAATATTATTAAATTTAATTCAAGGCAATTAATTCGCTGAATACTTATAATTACTTCGATAACGATTCTTTTCTCATTAAAATTTTTAATTTAAATGGTTCAAAACTCAATGAATAAATTTTTAAAATTAAAATTTAAATAAATAAATACTAATAAGCAATCAAGTAATGTAATTCTGTATCGAACTTTCAATGTTAATTTTAAAATTTATTTAATTTGAATACTTAATTTTAGATTTGATGGATTATAAAAGTAAACAAATAATGTGGTACACTGTTACGTTAAACACGGAAATTTATGTAATCATTATTACTTATCATAAAATATTAACCAATCAACTTCAAACTACAGAAAATTCAAAATTAACCAACGAAATTCAATTATTTCTGTCAAAAGCAATTGCTAGTAGGGCGGCCAACAGCAATCTGGAAGGTTTGGGTACAATATCGGTTATGCTGCTTTTCAGATAAGCTAGTCTAAAGATTCAATCAGATTCTTATTTTTAAGGTTACTTGTCTCTTCAGGGGGATAAAAAGATGGAAGAGTGTACAGACTAATGTCACTTCTTTCTATTACAACAGACCATACACACATATTTCTGTAATGAGAACTTACTTATTCACACATAGAGTATATAACTATGAAACCAAAATAATTATTTTTTATCTAAAACAAATAGCATTTAAATAAAGCTATAAATCAGTTAACAGTTACAAAGATAAATTTTAATGAAACTGTTTCAAATATTATCGATTAATCAGTTTTTGTCATTTGAAAATACTGTACAAAATGAAAACAAAATGATTCTTAAAATTTTAATGTTATAAAAAAAAAGTGCAGATGATAATCGGGATCGCGCTCTCATCTTTTCACAGGCTTTTCAAAATTCGAAAACAAAAATAAAGCTAAGCATCTTAAGTAAATAATTTTTATGATTATAATATACAAATGAGGAATTTTAAATAATTTAAACAGTTATATAAAATAAAATTAAAAAGTTAATACATCTGCAGAATGAATAAAAAATAGAAAATGCTCACGAACGTATTTCTATTAAAATTTTTTATTATCTAAGAATCGTTTTCTTTAATTAATCTTTATCGATTATTTAATCGGCAAATTAACTGCAAAATACACTATCAATTAAAAAATAATCTTATTTGTATTAATTATATATTTTTTATTTATTAATTTGAATCCATCTAAGAAATTCACTAACTATAAATTTCGAATTTTCGTAATAAGGAAATATTAAAAATAAATACAGTAAATAAAAGAAATTCAAAAAATAAATTCTAAAATCGATAGAATCTTGAGACTAACAATAACTCGTCTGCATTTTGTTATATATAAAAAGGAAAAGTAAGTTATGTCACGCTTATGTTAAAATAAAATTTTTTGCGTAAAGTTTTAATATTTCAAAACTTATTATGAATTTTTTTTCGGTTCGGATAATCGACAATGAACGTATTATAGGATTTTAAAAAATATATAGAGAGATTTTTCATTTAAAAGAATACAAGGAGTGATTCTCAAGCAATAATAATAGTAAAAAAAAAAAAATGAATACTTTAACTGCTCCAGAGATCATTAAAATTGAAAAACATCAACTTTCGATAGAAAAATTATTATAGATAACGAAAAAATGGATGAGCAAATTTCATTTGTAAACGAGTTTACATATATCACATTTAGATGAAAAATTACAAATTTTAATACAGTTTCAAGTTTATCTTATTGTTTAAAGTTAAATGATTTATAACTCGTTATGAAAGGCATCTTTTAATTTTTGTTCAGTTAATGATCTCGATTCGAAAAGAGCAGACGAACTATCATCTCGTGCACAAAATTGCAGCAAACCAACTCGTGTCTTCTTTTCCGAAGAAAAAAAACAGACGAACTTTCTCTCACGCGTGCGTTCGTAAAATATTTCAGTTTGTAATTTACATAATGTTTTAGAATTTTTTAATACAAAAAAGTACGTTTTTATATTAAATTGCATAATTTTTAAAAATTTTAAGTGTTATAAGAAAACGTACAGATGATAATCGGGATCGCGCATACATCTTTCGCGATCTAAAAGCAGACGAATTTTCTCCCTAGCGTATTTTTTTTTCTCCCTAGCGCATCTTTTTGGAAAAAACTAAAATCTTAATAGAAACTGTGTTTTAATATTTTTATATGAAATAAAAATGCATTTATATAAACATATATATATATATATATATATTACTGTATATTATTTTTGTTTTAATTTTAGGTAGATAAGTGTATTGGATCTTTTAGAGATGTCTCACCCTTTTCTCCAGACTAAACCTAAATTCCGGATACGGTCCGATCCCTCCCGCGGTTGGACCGACCTTATAAGGCTGGCTTGTACGAACAGTAGCGTCGATCGACCGCCTTCGTCCTTAGAAGCAGAGGAGTGCGCGGCAGCAATAAGGACGCCATCGGTGCGTCGCTACACAACACTCCGCCGGTGGTTATCGAATTGTACGGATGGTGAATGGATACTGGATTTCCTTCGTCACGATGGTCTAGCTGTTTTACTCGACTCTTTGCGTTCCCTGTGCGCCTCCACCGATTTCCACAACGCTTTATTTCAGATTGAATGTGTCAATTGCGTCCGGGCAGTTATGGATTCGCGACTTGGATTGGATTACATCGTCGAGAATGGCGAATATACTCAAAAACTGGCTACAGGTAAGTTTATCACTAACAAATTAACTGGGACTTCCATCGATTTTCGATAATCTTGTATTAATTCTAAACCGTAAAATGAACAAAATCTTGTCCTTTTATGTTCAGTATATTAAGGAAATCGGCGTGAAAGAGAATAAATGATGTCAAATTACTTAAAATCGTTCCGATTTATACGTTTTTAATTTGAAAATATTATTCGATATTATAGAATGAATGTAAAATGTAAAATTACATTCTACGCCATCTGTTAGCGGGTGTTACTACTAAATTTGGGGCTTTTAAACAATATTAATTTGGCTTTGAAAATGCTTTGTAATCTGAAACGCTTATACGTGAAAAACGTATCGCGTTATACCAAGTAGAAAAGCGATTTGAACGTCAGGATGTGTTGGGCATTAACGGGAATTACTTCTTAAGGGAATCGCTCAAAAATTAAACAAAGCTGGCATTTTATAGGGTCGGGATTAAGTTGTTGTGTGGAGAAGGAGCTACATGAAATTACTTAAAAAGATCTTGGGGTGATAAATTTTGTTGCGGGGATTAAAAACTATGTTAACGCGCGAGGTTATATCAGCGCCATCTATTAGCCTGGTAGGAACGTAAGACATCAAAAAGTTGGTGGAACGTGCCAGATAATAATTTAAATAAGAAATTTCTGTTTATATTAAAAGGAATAACATTACAGCCGAGAGTAGTATTAGTTTTCTCTATTAAAACACCTTTCTCCTATTCTTGATTATAAATAACTCTGTTTTAAATTAATTTTCTCTCCCCTTTGCTTGGTTAACCGTCTTTTGTCGGAACTGTGTCGAACGATGATTGTTTAATTTCTGTGATTCGAGCGTGTAATGTAGTGTATTCAAATTCGTGCGATGCACTCACGTGATCCGTCTTTGGTCTTTTTTTAATCGTCTCTGCGCTCACATCCAACGTTATGCAGTACTGTACTTATAATTGCGTGATACAATTTTGTGGCAAGCTTTTTAATGACAAAGAAATTTGTAAAACATGATATAATACGTAATCAGTAATAATTAAATGTTTAACACGTAATCACGTGATCGCATTCGTAGTTCCGTGCAGATTGATTCATGTGATCGATTGCGAGTATAGTATTTTCAAATATTATAATATTACAGCGTTTAATCAAGCATTTTAAAGCTAATTAATTAATAGTTTCATGATCAAGTTGTTTTCAAAAAAAGATTTGCGGGGATTCTGTTAGGTTTTTATAATCTGTTTTAATTTGATTCAGACATTGTAAATTCAAGTTAAAAAAAATAAAAAGAATTTAAAATTTTATAGATGTTTGGACAGATTTAATTTTGGAAATTCCGATTGCAAATTGTTAAACTGTGTTTGAATTGCAATCCTGTAATCTCGTAATCATTCAGTTAAACATCGAGTAATTAAGAATGTTTACGTTTGGTATAATATCGAAAATGTTAACCATACACGTTTGTTGCATTTTTTTTTTTTATTAATTAATAAATATATTTTGTTTTTATTCTAGAAATTATGTTATTCGAATATGCGTAAACTGTACACCGCGAGATGTTTACGCCGTGTTTAATTATATAGCAATCTTCGGATATTGTTCCTATAACCGGTTCATATGATCAATCACTGACTAATTTATAATATAACCAGCTTAGAACTTAAAATTTATATTAGGAAGATAAGTAAGGAAATTGAGTTTAGCATTCCATTTGTCCTTATTTAGGGTTTGTTAACCCGAGTCTACATCGAACTGTTCTCATGCTTATCTGTTTTCATTAACCAGCTAATCCATTTTAATTAATAAGAGACAGTATACATCCTACAATCATCTGATTGAAACATTTCTATTTGCCTGTTATGCTTATTCTACTTCTGCAGCTTCAAACAGAATTTAGTGCATTAAACTGAGCGAGCGACTCGATATGTATAGTATATTATTTGCATTTAAAACTTTCTGTAATTATGTGATTTGGATTTTCGGAGTTATTTCACTTCACTTATCAAAAATTTATTTAAGATATTTTTTCAAAAAAAAAATGAAATTCTAAAATCTGATACGCCAAAAAAATCATTCAGTTTTTTACTCTTATTCACAAACGATAAACTAGACACACTAATTTTATCTAAACGCCTAAATTTTTAACACGAAATCAACTTACAATTTCAAAAAAGCAAAATATATACAGAAATACGCGATATAATTTTTTCTTGCATTAAAAACGCTTTCAGTAAAATCGACTTTCTTAGGAATGGGTTTGACGTTTGAATTTTTATAAATGATGTGATTATAGTGTAACGTCGATGCTGTATTCTCTGTTTGCATATATCACATGACTTCATAAGCAGACGGCGAATGTTTAATTATTTATGTGAGATTATAAGAAGGGAAAATTGATGACGTTGTGACCAAATGTGAAACGTGACCCGAGACAGACAGGTGATTCTGTTTATCTCCTAGTAAATAAAATACTTGTCTTTATGAATGAAAAATTCAGTCATGTGACCGACCACTAAACAATGCGCCTTTTAATTACATGATGATATGCAGAGATATGTTAACAAATAAAATACAAATATGCAATATTTTTAAATAATAATCAATTAATAGGTAACATTAATAATAATTACAAGATAATCATCAATGGAATCTAAACGAAAAAAATATGATTGTAAGCAGGTTCACGCTTTTTCTTTTGTATACTTAATTAACTAATCACATGACATCTTACGCCTTTCAATCATATTTATACGGCAACTATATTTTTAATTAAGAGGGATTTCTGTTTAAAAAAATCTGTCTTATAAAATCGAAGCGTGCTTGTTTTGTCTTTCTTTGCATTTACTCGGTGTAAAGAATGGTATCCGTTGATCTAAGGAAACACCTCTGCGTCATGTGATCAGATTGATATCTGGATTCAGATTAGGTCCATCAATGCATAAACCTTCTGTCATTTTTTGGAGAATATATACTAATCGTTCGAATTATTAGCTAATAATTATTTGTATTATGGTGCCCCTTCTGTCATTCTTTTGATTCCGCCGCTGTTGATACGTATCCTATGTGACAACTATTTTAAATTTAGATCTGGTCAAGCATTTATGGAAATGACATTATTAGCACCAGGTTCTGTTTTGGAACGGAGTAATGGAAGGTGCATCAATCTTTATCCTCAGCTTCCAATTTGTCATCGTTAGGCATGCTCGGTTGCACTAGTTCATTAGCCGATACACGCTCTTCTTGTCTGCTGTTGGTCGTTACGCCCGGATATCTACTACTTTTTCTGATTAGTACCCATTTTCCAATTAAAGGGGCGTGTTCACGTGACCGGAGCCCCAATCACAAAAATACTATATTTCACATTGGAATGGATAATTATTTGTGGCTTAAAATTGTCATATGATATACAAGGGAATAAGAAATAGCCGATGATTATTCCATCCTTATTAATATATAATTGCATGAATGTGTAATGCAAATCATGTCGAAAATTAATAATACAGTACTTACAGTAATTGTTCTATAACAAGATCGCAAATCATACTAATTACTCTTATGTTACTTTATTATTTATTATAATTATAAATAATTAGAATTTTATGATAGTTGGTTACATTAGAATCTAACATAAATCGCGGATATGTTATGTTGATGAAATACAAAATTATCATATGTTTTGACTGTTTTACAATTAATTGTAAGCCAAACATGAGAATTGGTAACGTGACACGGTTAGAAAATAAGATTGTCAGTTACATATTGGAAGCAAAACGTAGTGTTAACGTCATATATTTTAATGAATAATGCGGATTATATTGCTTATGTTGATGACTATATGATCAATCACAAATAATGCTATGATAGGTTATGAAATCCAAACGTTAGATTGCCGAATATAGTATATTGTTTCTGCATTTGTCGTGATTTCAATGTGATTCTAATTTTGCATTGGTTAGTCGTGTGATACAGCTGATTGATTCGTGATGTCTTGATTAAAATACTGTAATTTGAATTATTATATTAATTGCTCATATGATACTATAAACATATAAGCAAAATATGAAAATATGATTATGTCAGTGATTGTCGTATTGTTATGTCATGTAACACTATCACAAATAATATTAAGTTATTTATATAATGCTGGTTTATCTTGCATGATTACAGATATGATAATTTAATTACGAGTCTGCTTCAAGTGTCTTTATTTAAGGACGAATTAATTATCGACAAATGTAATATATATCACATGATTATAAAAAAATTGCAATAAATGTTGAGGAACGTAGAGAACAATGTTCACGTGCCCAATTATAAATAATCGATTCAGGTGGTTTTCTTTCACTGCCGAATTCACGACTATTTGCAAACCACGATTGAACTTTATCTCGACGCCGCACCTGCGTGGCAATAGGTCAGTGCAACCAAGGACGCTACGTGATCACGAAATGTTGCGGCGTGATTCGACACGCGTGATGGCTTAATGCGCGTCCATCGTCTATTCAAGATGGAACGGGTGAACGTCTCACTGGCGTCATGTGACTAGGAAGCACTCAATTTTCTGTTCAGTCGTCGCGTGACGTAAGGTGCATTTTATGAAACATGTTTAGTCATTCGCTAACTTTTACATTTCGGTTAAATGCAAACCGAAATTAAAACTCTAATATTAATGAGAAATCGGGCTACAGTTAGCATTTTAAGGAAATTCTAACTACATTGTAGAATGTATGCAGTAAGAGAATTATAGAATTCGCTGTGATCACGTAATTCCAATTGAAAATCTAAATGTTCTTCAAATAGCAAAAATTAATTAAAAAAGAAACATTAAATTATTTACATCCGAAACTTAACGTCTTTTCAGATGATCGGTTTTTATACTTTTAGCAGTTTTAATTTATTTCTAAATTTATTAAATTTTTATTCTCCGTAAAGAATTACAAAATGTGACTCACATTTGTTTGAAAAATAATGATTCAATTGTATTATTTTTCTTTATAATTTTATTAAGGTCAATACCATATTGTATATTGTTTGTAAACAACATAAAAACATAATCGTGTAATCTTTAAGTCGGACATTTTAAAAAATGTTTTCAGTCATTTATTTTAGTATTTTGAAGGAATCGTTCTCACCTGTAACTCACTTGTGAATCGCCGATGCGTTTGTTTCTTTTAGAGAATGTGGAATTCCTTGGGTTCGGTTACGTATGTCGCTCACGCAAGTTGAAAGTATTTGAGTGACAGTTTCGGACAACACGTTGAGCCTTGATACGACATCTTATTTTATCTCTAGTGCATTCAAGCTTTAAACATTTGTTTTCTTAAATTTCATACATAGTCACGCGATTTATATTCAGTTATATTCAAAAGACATTGAATTTTTATTTCGTAATGAATTTTGTAATATGAATGTTTATCGAATAAATCGCAATGACGGGATTTGTATTGTTATTTATCAGATTTTCATATGATGCGATTTGAAAAGCTAAAAATTGTAATGCGATATTATTTATTCACTTTTTAACTTTCTTATAGTTATTTCGGTTCTCCATTGTAATAAATACGTTATAAAACTGTGTTGATATCTGGTTTTGCTTTATAAATTATATAAGTCGTAGTTATCATATGAATGTTTTCTTATCATGCGATTTATATGATTCTGTTTTATCATGCGACATCTCTAAGTTGAATGTGGGAAAAAGAACCGGTGACGGAAGTGCAGTCTTGATAGAATACAGACACGTCACGAGTGCTTCTATTTTTTGACAATGACAGGAGTAGTGTGGGAACGCATTCTTTTTCCATTCAAACCACGAAAATAAACAGAAAAAAAATTTTACTACTCCTTTTCCGTGCCGTCTGCTTGAAAGTTGAAAAGACGACGCCTTCACTTTCTTTTTTTCTTCCATTTTATTTTTAATTCTTGCACGTCAGGTTTTTTTTTTTAAAATGGCGATCAATGTGATGCCAAATCAAATTTAGTTCATCCTTTGTTAGTTTTCGTCAACAGTTCGAGTGAACTGTTAATTAACGTGATTTACATTGAAACATCCCGATTTTACAAAATTTATTTATCATCATGTAACAAAAAATTTAATAACAAAAAATCACATTTTTCGATACGTAACAATTGATAAGCGAAATTTCGTATTAATAATCTTAATTATGTTTCGGATTAGCTAGTCTATTTAATCACGTGACAAATATTCGTGATCAAATTTCATCGTTATGTAAATAACGATTTATATTTTTCATGTTAGCAATCAGAAAGAAACTTGAAAGTTTTCGATCTAGTAACAAAAATAAATTATTTATCCTTCACATATTACATGCGATAAGCATTCCAGATCACGTATCTAACGGAACAAAGCAGAAACAAGAGATTGGAGATTAAAGCGACGGGAAGTTACTGTGTTATTGTAGAGTTTGGAAAGAAAAGAACAACAGCATAGTGATTAACAACATCAACATCCATCTTTATAGAGATATCGACATAAGCTGCATTGCTGATCACGTGGTCTCTTTGGCCAACATCCAGTACAATCGATAGTCAGCAGCGCATGTTTTCCATACCATTCATACAACAAGAAAATACGGCAGGAGGAAAAATAATCGAAATAGCGATTTTGATGCTAGTTAGATCATCTGAACTTAAAAATTCACACGCAAACTTGACATAAGCAGGATAGGCGATTGCCTCAGAATGCACCATGCTGGAGGCACTAAAACGCCCGAAATTTAAAATTTTAAGAAGTAATGGAAAGCACATTTGCCGATATCGCCTAAGATGATTAAAGAATTAAAATTGAATTTCTGTTATAAAAATACATCTATTGTTTTTCTGAAACGCAAAATTTTTTATCTCCGAAGAGTGGTTGTTAAACTTTAATGAAGGAAGTTATTTTCGATAAGAGTACTCCAGTATTCAAATAAAATATGTCTGAATTACTCTGTCTGGAATCAATGAAAACGGAAATGAATAGATTCCGGTCACTTTGAATACAGTTCTGAACCTGTCAATGACCAATCGACTTCCCACGTTTTATTCCTTCTTTGAAGAAATTGAATAATTGGTACAGTATCTTGTTCATATTGGTATTCAATATCATAATGCTAATCTGTAAATTTACTAATATAGTAAGTTGTGAAAACAGAAACCAACGAGCTTTTCGATTATATGATTTACGAAACTGGTTTAAAAAATTCACTGGATGATTTTGTTTACGTGCTTCACCAATGCATTCCCTAAGGCGAAAAAACTGATCACATGATCGGAAAATGTGAAAGTAATAATCACATGGCCCAAAAAACTTTGTGTTAAAAACAGGAATCAATATCTCTATATACGTGAATGAAAGTTATCTGAAATATAAAAACATATGTTTAAAAAAAGTTGAAACTTTTATAATACTTTTTTAAATTTTATAAAATATTTTCTTCGAAGAATTTTTCGCTTTGTAAGCTTAGAGGAATATTTAAATTGGAGAAGTTCCAAGTATTTTCGGGATTTTGTCATCTTGATTCTGTTTTCTCTCTTTTTTTTTAATTCTTAAATCGATACTTGAGTCAGATCGGCTTTCGACTGTCACGTGATTCTAAACTGGAGTTTCTTTTAATTAATCGTCAGCACGTCAAGAGAACGCGATTTGGGGTGAAGTTTATCGACGTTTTCATTAGCAGTAAGTATCGGGAGGAGCTGGCTGACACTAGCATCTCGCTTTAGCTGAAAAAATCTAACATTTGTCTTCCCCAGACGCTACCTCGTTATCTTTTCCGCACTTGCCTTAAATCACGTGATAAATTCTGCTCTTTTCTTATAGTTCATGTGACTTTTCCTAGCTTTAGTCCAAATGAACGTTAACTTATACTAGTGAGGTGCACCGAAGACAATTGCTGTCACTTTATAACATGATTTAAATTGTCAGTTCTGTACATTTTGGATAGATATTAGTTATATGACTGAGTAGAAAAAAAGCTTCATTATACACAAAAAGAAAGTCTTTCAATGTATTATTGTACATAATATATAAGGTCTGTTCCTAACGCCTAGCTATAAACAAAGATTTACTACAGTGCCGAAAAGCCATCTTTTAATAGGTTAGTTAGTCTGTGTACTTTTAGGCCTGTATAACAGCAGCTGAAATAATATTAATGAACACATCTTATGTGTCAAAGGGATTAAGTTTTTATATTAACCTACATTTTGAATCAGGTGATATGCCAATCTTTTTTGCGTAGGACAATTAAAACGTGACAAACAATTTCTCTAGATTCTAAATTAGGTGTTGTTATAAAACAAAGAAAATCACATGAACATCGCTATTCTGAAGATAAGGATTTTATAATTTACCTTTTTTTCTTTAAAGAGGACAGCACAAGTCCTAAATATAATACTTGTGGCCATGCTCTATTTCAGAGAAATCCTCCTTAAATGGTAATAGATGTTTCCATCAACATCAATCATAAATATGTTCTATCTACTAATATGATCTAGTCATAAAACAATGTCATATGATCTTAAGGGATTTCTTAGATTAAAAAAAAAAAAAATTAAAGTTTCTTCGAGAAAAAAATTAAAAATCGTTTATAGAAAAATTTTTCCTGCTATTGATAGTATAACTAACCATATATTACACTTGAAATATTTAAGTCTAAAGATAAATAGACAGAGAAAATTCATAGCAGCAGAATTTCCCTTGTTAGATCAACACACACACAACATAGATACTACCTTATGGGAGGCCTAGCACATAACTCATCATTTTATCTCACTAGAAACAGACACTCCGACAAGGGAAATGCCTTAAATTTCTTCTTCAATGTACCACTTATTAGCGAAGTATAATAATGGTGTTATGTTTATTTTTTGGTGTGCAGTTGTCTTTGCGGTGACTGCCATCTTGTCTTCTGTGTCGTCACGTCCGTTTTTATGTTCGGTCATAAATGTCTCCTCAGTGAGGTGGCCATCTGCACTACCGAGTGTACTGACAGGTCAACCGTCCTGCAGTCGTAAAACTGCACAGAAGAGTTGTTGACTGACTCTCTTGTCCGCTCCAATTCAATCTGCGGTTATATTATCTAAGTATAGTGTATGTAAGTGTAATTGTATATTCAATATATCACACAGGAAACAAAACAGCGCAATTTCGAATAAGAAAATATATTACTTGAGAAATGGCCAAAATGACTTCATAAATGTGGAAAGATTTGCAACTATTGCTACTTTTTTTCCGTTAAGTTCCTTTCCTTTCATTATATGAAAGGTAAATTTTATAGATTTAATTATTTCAAATCAACAGAGATTATTTTCATAAGGTAGAAAATAATATTCTCATTGTGATTTCTGAACATTTAATTAACAAAACGAATTTTGGAATACTGCAATATTTTAGTACCGGTAAAAAGACTGCTTGAGCTTTAAACAACATTTAAGATTTTATTTTGATTACTAGATAACAAGCTAATAAGTAATAGATTAAGAGGCAAATTTTTAGTAAAATCTTTAAGTGAAATTTAACAAATGCATAAAAGGTTAACTTTTATAATATTTGATGTCTATGAATGTCTTTAAAAGTAAATTAAGTTAACGTGGAATCATTTAAAGAATTGTTTAAGTCATCTGAAAGCTACATTAGCTATGCATGAAGAATGCTGTGAGCAATAATAAAAGACATCTGTATAGGTATGGCTGTCCTAATTATTCAGAAAATAAACAAATATTCAAAATTACTTCAGATTGGTCATAAGAATTTAAACGATAAATATTATCAAATTTAAATAAGAAATTAAAATTTTGGGGTGTTTTCAATTCGTATGAATACTTGTAACTAATTATTGAAAATTAACTGATCATTATTTAATGACATTTTTTATTCGAATTATATATGATTGAATTCTACAAATTTCGAAGTTTGAGCTTTTAAGGATTAATTTTATTTCAACTGGATGAATAATTTGGAAACCGAAAATTTTTAGTACAGTATCAAATGATACATTATTTTAAAGATTTTTGAGCTGCTTTCTAATAATGTTATTTATTTTTATTAAATTTATAAATGGAAGAGACGATAATCTTTCGCAGAATTCCATTTTTTTTTTACAAATAATGATTTTATCTGATTTATCTTTTTAAAGATTTTTAATGCTAATTTTAAGAAATTCTTTGATTTTATGTCTTTACTATTTCCTATTAAGTATAAACTTATAGTCTATAACTTAACAGTTACATTATTACACTACTGAAATAGTGTATATTATTTAGTTTACTGTTAGTATAATAGTGTATATTATTTTTTAGTGTAACAGTTACACTATTACACTATAAACAATATACAACTATAATACCGTATAATAATGTAATTGTTAAATTACACTATCACACAATTAACTCTTACACTATTTCTGGAATGAAATAATGAAAGGTAAGTAGTGAAAACAAAACTGAAAAATCTAAAGAGTGTTTTATGTTTATCAGTCCGTTTCTAAAAATTCAAGAATTAATGAAAATATCAGCAAAATTTGGCATGTTTATTTAGGATTCCCTTCCAGAATAGAATAGAAACATTTTATTGCATAAAAAGTAAATACATAATTACAATTATAATAATTGAAAATATAATAACCTGAAACCTATAACCTGAAAAACATATAAAAACAAACAAAACATTAAAACATACAAAAATATCCAAAATAATTTTATTTAAGTTATTTGTATTTCTTTAATATAGATATAGCCCATACTTTTTTATTTTAAACCCAAGCAAAGTTTATCGTGTTATTAGATAATAATGAAATTACTTAGAGGGAATTGGATTTACAAAAACGTTTAATTGTTGTGTGGAAATTTTTCAAATATTTTCCTTAATTTCCATCTTTTATAATAATTTTCCAGTGTCATTTAAATTAATGAAAGTATATGATCTTGATTATTACAGAATGCACGAATTTGTGTTTTATTTATTTATACCTAATGAAAGTAAATTATCTTTACTCGGTAGCCACTTCAATTCAGATTTCCAATACTAAGCGTGTAATGAATATGAAAGACAATTTTTCAATCCAATACACTGTCAAAAATTTACAAAAATAAAAGACAATTATAATATATCCTTTCGATTGAATAGGTATAAAGTCATTCAGTCGTCCTTGAAATAAAGCTTTAGATTAATTCGCTATCGACCAACACTGCCAGCTTTTGTCAACTTTGTTATTGGAATTCGGATGATTAGAAGCGAGCATTGATTAGTCACGTGGAGACACAATGGAAATTGCTTTTTTGATTTTATGTGCTCTTTCGATTTTTCGAAAATAAAAGTCTCTATTAAAAATCGTCGATAGTTCGGATGCTGTTTTATATTCTATTTTTGTGTTCTTACCTTTAAACTTTTGGATATTGTATGTTTTTATTCAGCAAAATTTTCTTTTTTTTTGCAATAGATTTTTAGAGAACAAGATTGAAGTTTGCAGTTAACATTAGATTTAAAATTCAATTTCTAGTTTATCAATAAACAGTATACAATAATTTGTAGCTAATTCTAGATTTAAAGATATATTTTTATCGTTTTTTAAATCAAACATAGAATCAATTCTTGAAGTTAGTTCTATTGAAAAAATCAATTATTGATTCATGTTAGACAATTTATCAAATAAAATTTCCGTGAGATGATAGTAATTGTGATAGTAATTATTGTTTCATGTGAATCAGTTTGCTTATAACAACTAATAATTGTACATTTTATCATTTTTCTTTACATTTGTTAAGTTTTAAGCATATTGTAAACAATATATCAACAATATAACAATAGTGTATTTTAAATAGTGTTTATTTATAAAGAAAGAAAAGATTTAAAAATACTGTAATATATGCCCTATATTGTATAATGAACACAGTCTAACCTGTACAAAATTCGTTGCATAAGCAACAATTTTGCTAAAGAGTGAATTGCATAAAGTATATAACTTACATGAAGCCTTTCATATGTTTTTTATGCAGAATTTTTTCGTCTCTCTCACATCCAATTCCCTTTTTCAAGTTAAGTACACCCCATTAAGTCGTACAGAAGAGTATTTGTACAATTATATCAACGTATCGTGTATAAATATTTATCTAGTCTGAATACTAGAATAACCATGGTATACGCTAACTGAATTCTAAACAAACTTGCTGGAAGATAGAAGACCGACTCGAACAGGTGGGACAAAAAATAAATTTGTCTATAGATGACGATAGAATGCAGAAAAACGCATAAAACTGTCCAGTTTCCGAGAATCGTTTACAAAATAATCGGTTCCGTTAGAAAATTGATGATTTATAACTGCCTTCCCTACATACGGGAATGTTTCAGAAAGCGAGATAGTCTTGGATATCCGCTATCGATTTTAGAAAATGTTGCATCACTCCAGTTTACTCTGTTAAGTAAAAGAGAACGGGCATTGACCTTAAGCTCGGCTGCGACACATGACATTCAGCCTATAGGCTAAGTAGGCTCATAATAGATTCGGGTAAAGGTGGGATTTCAGATAAAAGAGGGAGAAGTAAGCCTTATATCTACAAAATCTGGATTTACGAAAAGTTATTTTCGATGTGTTTACTTAATGGATCTGAAAAATTTGATTGTTCAAATGGGTTGACACGGATTTTAAATATTTGAATATAGAGAATAATGGATTTTTTAAATGGAAATAGAATAAAGATACGTAAAATGACACGTATTGAATTGAATCTCTTCTCCGATTAGACGAATAAAATAATTTACCTATTCTCTAATTGGATAATCAGTAATTCAAACGAGTATTTGTTCATAATTGGTTAAAACACGATACGTGATTAGAGGGAAGTAATTATTAAAATTTTCATAATTTTAATTGATTGAGAAGATTTACGTAGTTCGTGTAAAAATTTAATGCAGTTTATTATTTTCTGATTGATCAAAGAATTTAAAAAAAAAGAAAAAAAATGGACATTCCAACATCAGTCATTCTAGCATCGATTATTAAGATTATCGATTATCCGACTCCATGAAGATATTTTATAAGGAACTATACAAATATTTTATAACAGTTTTTGCCTTAAGAAATAAAATTCATGGTAATAAATATGCGTGTCTAATAATGGGTTTTTTTTATCTTTAAACGAATCCATATAAAATAAAATTAATTAAAATTACAGTTTCAGAATGGATAAATTTTTTCGTCTTCTCTGATGGAGTTAAATAATTTAACTGGCTTATAATTAAATTAATATACATTCTATTTTTGATTATATAATATTATAGCAATTGAATTAAATTTTTTTATAACGAGTCAGAGATTATTTAACATTAATGTAAACTATGTGAATTATACAACTCCATTAAGTTTAGTCTGTTTATAGATCGTTATACAGAAGGAATTATTAATTGTTTATCCATTATATAATTAACGAAATTAGTTTTATGTGCATTCGTTTCTTTATAAATAACATATTTGATGATAAAATTTTAATACCAGCGTGTGTAATATTTCGTTTTCAGTTACTAAAACTCCGACAGATCAGTTTCTATTTTTATTCGCTAAAATGATCGATAAAATATTAAAAATCCTCTTCGGTTACTAGGATACGGATTTTTTTCTTTTCTAGATTCAAATTTTTCATTACAAAACAGTGTTCAATCTTATTATTCTAAAGAATGATTCTTGCGTGAGAATCTTAACCTAGTAATTGATTAGAATAACTAGATTTTAAACATGCAAAGCTTAATATTTTTCTTTACAACTTCATTATGCAATTTTGTAATTCGTTTATAAACTATTCGCTGAAGTTAATTTAAATCTTCTAACGTCTAAAAAGATTCGCTTTTTTTAATTAAATCAATAAAAATGAAAAAAATTACATGCTTTCTGAAGCGTAAGATGGAAAATTTGAAAAATGAAAACTTGGATATTAATCTTAAAACGTGTTTATGTTTATTATAAATTTAATACTTTTCATAAAATGAAGATTATTTTGCACAGCATTTGTACATTAGTTTAATATCGCAAGAATCACTTTTTAAAAGACGAAAAAACAAAATATATATACTGTATATATATATAATGGCATCTATTTATAAATTTTATTATTACTATTCAACTATATTAATTAGAACCAATATATATTTTATTATAAATGTTTATTATTGCTGATTTATATAAAAAATTCTATAAAATGCTTAAATTTTTAAAATTTTCTGTAAATTTAATTCTTTTTCTATCCAATTGTTCAACCGATAAAAAATAAACTACTCTGTTGTAATTTTCTGAGAGATAACAAATTGCTAAACTTTTTTCGTATCGTTTAATCGATATTAAAAAAAAAAAAAAAATTCTAGCTTCGGCATTCATTCAAAATAAGATGCTGAATAAAACCGACATTTTCCTTTTACCAACATGTATAAAATAGTGATCTGGCAATAATATAACCATTCATCTATCAAATTCAAAGTACTCTCCAGTCACCTGCCAATACCCATCTGACTTCCATTCAATCTTACCAAAATAGATTTAACTTATTCTAACTAAATTTTATTATTATTTCTTCGATTTTTATTTATTATTAATTATTTTATTTAATTTCCGAGCTTTTCTTCTATTATATTTGTTGATCGTTTCGAGTGTTCGGAATCCAGATCTGTGCAGACTCTGTACTTTAATTTCTTTTGCCATAACTGTCAACTGCAAATGTCTACACTCCAGTCTCAATGAGGTAAGTGGAGGAGTAAAGTACCAACAATTCTTAAACTAACGTCTGCAAGAACCGATTGCGATCGATAAGATCGATCGAGTCAAACTTCCTGAGATTTGTTATTGACTGGAAATGTCAGCCTATGGGTCAAATGTCTGTCGTTCTGATTGCATTTATTTTTTTTTTTCTGTAGAGTGAATCTAATTTGCATGCTTTTCATTTTAGAGAAATTAGTTATAATATGTGTAATACATAAAACATTTCTGTCCGTGTATATGTAGTCTATATATATAGAAAAAATATAGTAGCGAAAATAAAAAAAAAAAATGATAAGATTAATTCCAAAGAGGCAGAGTTATGATATTGATGGAATCTCAGGAATCTTAGGGGTTGCTAGAGAACTTGTTGATAAAACTTTTAAGAAGTTGGATATAGTAAAGTTCACGCAACAACTTAAAGATTGCAGAAATTGTTTAAATTTATTAGTTCTTAAAATTATTAGGAAAATTACTTCGAAAAGATTAAGTATTGTTCTTTTGATCGAGTAATCCTGAATGGGCAAAAATTGCTACATTTGTTACTAAAAAATCATAAATTGAGAAAATTATTGACATTTCAATTTTTAACAATATCCATTCCAAAAACAGGGGGGAAAACATTTAAATTTTATATTTTATTGAAACAATTTCGTTAAAATCGCGAGTCTAAAACAAGACATCGCTTAATAATACAGTATAAATTTTAATAGACTAAAATAAAATTTTCTCTTTACAATTATTGGATATATAAATTTTAGTAAATAGTCAATATTGAAATTATAATCAATAACGGATGATTTCATTTATTATCTTTTTTAATAAATTATTTTGATATATAATTTGATCTAACTATTAACTTTTATTTAATTTTTAACCAATTTTGTTTTAAAAAAGCTAAGAAGTTAGAAGTAAAATGAAACCATGAAAAATTAATCTTTATACTGTATTAAATTGGCATACAATCATTTAGCCTATATAATGAACAAATGAAAAATTATTTTGCTCCTACTAATAGAAATATAATGAAAGAAAATAAGGTTTTTTTTTTTGTTTTAGATCTTATTTGTTTTTTAATTAATCTTTTGGATTATCTAGATTTAATCTTAATTCCTATTATTAATAATTTTTTTAATCAGAAAAGAATAGAATAACATGATAAATGCCGAGAAAAATTGATATTATTATTATTTTCTGGATGTCATATTTCTTAATTAAACTTGTATTTTTATTATACAGTATTTTGTAAGTAATTACTTAGTAATTTGTTATCTTTTATGATGAAGTCTTTTATTGCGTTTTCTTCTTGTAATTCATTCTTAAAATTGCCTCAGGATCTACAGTGCTGTAGATGATTCCGATATACATATCACTAAATTGAAATTTGGCAGGATTAAGAAAACAATAAAATTTGTTAAATTTATGATTTCGATAAATTTTTGTGAAAGAAAGATCGTTTGAAGATCATTCTTTCACAAAAATTTATCAAACTAGGAACTAATCACTTTCTATGGCTTAGAAAATTGCTTATGAAAATATGATAACATTTTCGTTCTGAATGTTGTATTGTAATTGTTATGGTGTATGATTGAAATTTGTAGGATATAAAAAATGTTTTTTATTCTTAATAATCTTTTTATTTTTTCAGAAACTAATATTTTAGCCTCACAGTTCTATTTAATGAAACATTAAAAAAACTTCTTTATAAGAACAAATCTGCATAATTTAATAAATTTTCTTTTCTTTGAAAATAAGCAACTATATTTCTTAATTTAAGAACGGCAATATGTTAATTTATATTTGTATAACAGAGAAACTGACAAATATATAATACATGTTAATTTATATTATATACGGTAACTTATATAGAGGAAAACTGGAGAGGTGGCGTACCTTTTTATGTTTACTGATAAAATTATTAATAATCATAACCAAAAACTTTTATTACTTAAAATAGCTTTCATGGAACCATATGCACAAAATAATATCAAAAATTAGTCAAACAAAATGAAAAAAGGAATAAAATAAACAACTTTTTAAAACTGGTAACGTGTTCCATACTGATTGAATGCAGGATCTTAATTTAGGATTATAATGCTGCTAAAAAGACACTGCATTATTCCTACATAAGAGCTATTTTAAAGAATCCCTCGTGCTGATATTATATTTTTATTACAGAAAAACAGTTGCAAATTTTGTAAGCATGCTGAAATATATAATGTGGATTATTTAATTATCTTAGATAAAGCACATCAGCATCCATGCTGTTCACACAAATGAATGGTAGTTATTGTATGCCGTAATCATTACCAAAATGCCATCTTGGCTCCAGAATGTGAATATACTTAGTTGTGCCGTCTCTCCCACCGCAGTATCTCTGCTGACTTTACCCTATTTTTGCATTTTAACCACTTCCCATCTATTTGTAATATTAAGATATTTGTTGCATAGAATGTTGACTATGAATAACATAATAAGAGACTATGATTTAGTGAATAACTCAAAATATATTTAAATACCGTAGCTGTTTTTTACTGTAGGTTTTTCCAAAATCTGATAAAATAATATATCATTAATAATTCCATGAGATTTATATATATATAAATAGAAAGCGAATAATATACAGTGTTTATTATTGTTACTCCCTTTTTCTAACTAATCAAATCTTCTTAATATTAAATACTATAAATATATATGATAATTTTCTCGTTCTAGCTTTAGACACTAATAGTGTGACAGTTAAAAAGCAAGTATTCGAACTACTATCAGCCCTCTGCGTGTACAATTCCCAAGGTTACCAAAGAACACTCGAAACATTAGAAAATTACAAGGTGAGTTATTGCAATCATCGTTTTGTTGTTTTCTTTTCTAGAAACTTTAAAGTAAAATTTTAATCGATAAATTTCAGAATGAAAAGAACGAAAGATATAGGTTTAAACTGGTTGTGGACGAGTTGCGCTCAGCCAAAACAATCGAGTACCAAACCTCCCTAATGGCATTTGTAAATTGCACCATCATCTCTGCATCATCCGTCAGAGAAAGAGTTAGAACTAGGAACGAGTTCATAGGTAAATCCATATTTAATCTATGTCTTAATCGCTTCAATTATCCAAAAATTTATTAAACTAATAAAAGTTAAACTGGTTATAGCTGATAAGACACGCACTGTTATACTAAAATTGTAATTAAGTAGAAACCACGTAAATATGCGGATAACAACCATTGATTGTATCTGACTTCACACACTTTGCATAATTATTTATAGCGATCTAAAATTAGAATCTGGTTTTGTTGTCATGGAGATATGTCACCGATCTTTTAAGATTCCTAACAATCCTGTTGTCTAAGCGATATCTTGGATTGTGGATTTATTACATGATTTTTGTATATTATTAATAATTCTAAAATTATTTTTATACGGATTAATAACAATTCTTTTCAAAAAAAAGTTATCGAAGTAATATTCTCGATTATTACGCATTATAATATTCGTGACTCTCTTTAAAATTAATCAGTTTAAACATATTTCAATTTTATAAAAATTACAATATATTATGCAAGATTTTTAGAATTTTTATAGAAAATGTTTAGAGTATGAAAAATTTTTATAGCTATTTAAATAGTCTAATAAATAACAACGTTACTGTAGTGAAAACGCTACTAAATTTATTCAAATTTCCGGCACAGGAAATATAAATTGGTAAAACATTTAGAAATTTCTTTTATCGTGAACTTAAATAATTAAAAATCATTAATTTATAAGAAATATTAATATATTTATTCAGTTATTTAAAACTCTATTTGTGAGATTCTATAAAAGAGATCCGTTTGAATAATTATCAATGAATCTCTTTAAGATGAAGTGTTTAATTCATTTAAAAATCATTTGCCTCTTTTTAAAGCTATCAACATACCATTATCATATCTTTTCAAAAACATTCTTTTTAATTTGTTATAAGATTAATTCTTCTTATAAAATTAAAAATGATCATAAATTTCCTTCTAAAATGTATCCATTTTTATCTCGTTAGACAGAATTACATATATAGCAATTGGAATATGACTGCAATAATAATTTCCACATTGAACTTCGAGTTGTTGTTTAATTCTGTTTATTTAACTGGCAATAGCTAATAAAAAGAAAAATATAAATGCAGTTGTATTGAATTTAATTGTCATCGATTCAATTATTTGCATGAAACAAACTCGTTACGACATACTCAAGATTCATTCTATAGTGTATTTTGTAAATTTTAAAATATTTTAAATTTAATTTTAGGTCTGAAAATTTTGGATTTGATTGCTCAAATGAGGTAAGAAAACTATATTATGCTTATAACTTTTATTCCTCTATTCAAATTATTTATATAACTTAGGATATTCCACATTGTGAACTCTATCTAAATTTCTCTTCTGTTTCATTAGAAGAGAAGTGGCTAACAATCCCGAATCCGATCTTGTGGTGCAATTGGATGTTTTCCAAGAACAACGTGAAACCGATGAAAGTCAATTAACTGGACCCGATGGAGTGGATCTAAATAGCCACTTAGATGTGTTTTATGCCATACTTAGGCAGGTAAGGTTCATCATGCAATTTAATACTCTATTGGGAACTATTGTTAAGATTATAATACTCTTCGGTGTTTCAGGTATCGGAAACTCCTCAAGAAGCACCATTCCTCAACCTACTTCAACACCTGCTGAGGATTGATAGCAGTCAACCGATTTCGGACATCATCTGGGATACCGCGGAGACTCTAGTTCATCGCGCTACTCTGCTGGAATCCAAGCATGATTCGGAAAAGCTACTGAGATCACCAAGTCACACTAGACTGAGAATGTGCCAATGTTCATGTCACAAAACAGAAGATTGTGATAGTAGACTGCGAAGACGTGTCACTTCTCAGTTATCTTTTACTGGATTAGTTTCACCCGGATGTACCCCTGCCACACCTTTTACGCCGACCACACCGTGTCTTCCGGAATATCCAGAATATCCTCAAAGTCTTCCTCCATCTGTGCCTCCTCATGGATGCCATCCGCCACCTGTACCTCCTCATGCGTGTATAGCACCTCCTGTGCCACCTCACGCTTGTCATTCGCCTACTCACAAAGTTCAAGAACCACCGGTGCCACCGCCTCCTCCACCTCCTCCTCCAGCATCTCTGCCTCCTCCTCCACCTCCTCCACCACCACCGCCACCGCCACCGCCTTTAGGATGTCCACCACCACCGCCACCTCCCCCGGGTGGACCACTTCTGCCTGGGGTATGTGCACCCACCATCAGCATTAAGCTTCCTCAACTGGAGACACCAAAACCAAAGACTAAGATGAAAACTCTCAACTGGTGCAAGATACCAAGTCAAAAAGTGATAGGGAAAGACAATCTCTGGTCACTTGTGGCCAAAACTCATAAAGGATGTAAGAATGACTTGGATTTTGACATTATGGAGGGACTATTTTGTCAACAAACCAGTTCCATGCTAAACGGACAATCGTCCCCCAGACTGGGGGGTAGAGACAGAACGGATAGCCTCGAGAGAAAGAAAAGGGAATCTATGGAGGTCAGTATCAATTTTTGTATCTGCTATCTACAGTATATTATCAAAAATGTTAAAATATATGTTATGAGACACTGAATTGAAGATTATAGTCAAAACGAGAATATTTGTTAGGTCCCTATACTATTTTTATTGAAATAAGAATAATTTAAAATTTATTGTCGACAGAAATCATTAATGAATGATATTAGTTCTTTACATCAAAAAATTTATCTTTTTATTGTATTCACAAGATTAATAGTTGTGAAATTTTCAGTTTAAGAATTGCTATGAAAACTGATATTCTAGAGAATCTAGACAAGTATTGACCAAATATTTTTATTTAGATGCCAAATAAATAAATTTAGCGAAAGGGGTGTTCCGAATCATAAAATTATAACATCATAATTACTCTTTAGTGCTTAATGACACAATATACAAAAGTAATTAAATATAACTTTGCATATTATATAAATTAAAAATATGAACCTGAACATCATTTATATATTATTTAATATACAATTAAAACTGAATGATGCAAATTATAAAAATAACATTATAAAGAGAGTTTGGATATTTGAATAAATGCAGCTTTTTAGTTGACTATTCTTAAAAATCTCGCTTTATATTCTATTAATACGATGTTTTCGCTCTAATTTACAATAAAAAATAACATTATTTATCTTTTACATTCGTAAGTTCTATAATATAAAAAAAAGGATAAATTATAGCAGTAAATACAGTGAATACAAATATTCGTAGTAATAATTTTATATGATTTTTTCATTCCCAGTTACGTTCATAAAAAATAAAACTCGTGGAATGAAAAATTTTGGTTCATTACGCTAGTGACAATTGTTGAATGTCATTGATAGGTAATTTTAATATAACATGACGATGTTAACTGATTAATAAAAACATTTATTTATTTTAATTTGACTGATTTTAACAATATAATTTTTTGTAATGATATATCTTTGATGATATCCTATATGCCGCAACAAATCTTGGGTGTGCCATGCGTGTCATACTTTGAGTTATTATTGATCTAGATCAGTGATCTTCAAAGTGTGGTGTGCGCATCCTTAAGAGTGCGTAAGAAACTTTCAGAGGGACTTTTTTGCTTGTTAACTGACATGTCAGTTGTGTAGGATGTGCACAATTATTCTTTACTGACAAAAGAATGCGTGCTGTTCTTTTTACTGCGTGATTAAAAATGTTTAGGTACCGCTAATTTTAGTCTTTTTAATGATATATTTTATAAATTAGATATTTTATATCATATGAATGTCATATCTTGTCTCGTCATGCTATTTCTTAATTTATTGGATAATTAAGAAATTATAATATAATAATTCAAAATTGATTTGTCTGTAAATCTAGAATTATTAAATTGAAATTCTTTATAACATTTATTAGCGCTTTGTAAAATTATAATGTTATGAATGGCCCATGGGCTGAGTGAAGAGATGAAAAAACAACTCTAAAAAGATTAATCGCTTATTTTTTAAACATATTTATTTTGGATTGATTAAAGATACGAAATTAATATATTTGCCACCGAAATCATAATTCAATTTCTATGATGAATGTCATAAAAATCTATTAAATAGATTTGTAGCTATGGAAAATCTCAGAATATATTTTCAATATTCATTTTAAAATGGTGGATGTTGAAAACTCAATTTCTACATTCCTCATTTTTAAACAATACTGTAAAATGTTTATAACTTATATAGAATTAAGTAATTTTACTTCAAAATCCTTTTTGAATGATCTGACTTTCTTGCTGAATTTTTTAAAAATAAATGTAGTAATTTTTTAAAAATAAATGTATCTTTGAAATTTGAATGCCCGTCATTTTTAAATAGTTGAAAATAAATGATTATTTGATATGTCATTGAGATCATCTTCAATTTGTAGACTTTTCTGTTAATTTTTCCGTTTATTTTCGTTAAGTTTGACTAAAGTTCAATAATTCAGGATATAAGAGCGTATTTCAGAAGTTCGAGTGCTAGCATTTTTAAATGTGTTGAAGTGGGAGATAAATTATCCTTAGTTGAAATTATCTTTAATTGTAGGACATCGCTAACAAATTCAAGAAAATCTACTACTGTAATTACTTCTAAAGTTATTAGTTACTAATTAGTAGACCTCTAGATATATGTATATACAGATACTGAACATAATGATCTTTGAAGACTTCCTTTTTAAAGAAAAACAAAATAAAAATAATATTCTTTAATAATTCGTATTTTTTCCTTTTGAATATAAAGTGTTAGAATATGTATTCATAATTATATAATAATGTATATTTTTCTTTCATAGTAGGGTAAAGACAAGAAGAATCGTGGGATAAGAATAAAATTATTTTACATTATACATTATTCGTATATGTTAGCCATGAGTAAAACCTACAATTTGAAACATGTTATTCATAAAGGGTTTCTATAAAATTATTCCAAAAAAAACTTTAAAGTTTTTAGATATATTGATAATTTTCTTTTGAATTTATAAGATATAATTGCCAAAATATAAATGTAATAAAATCTATGATGAATTTATCTAAAAAACTATGTATTAAGGTATTTTTGCGCAAAAATCAGTATTATTTATTACACATTATATAACGATTTATCGATGTAGAAAATATGTAATAGAATAAATAGGAAAAACAAAATGTTTCATAACTTAGTTTCCCAACTGTTTTAATTTTTCAATCTTCGTTAGACCTAATTTATATCTAAGCATAAATAATAAAAAATATATATAAAGAATTGATGTTTGTTCGTTTTAAATGATATAGTTCTACAAATAGTAATTTCAATAAAGTTATTTTTAGGACTTAATCATTTTAAAATGTTATTTCAGATAGTAACTTCTTGTTTCTTATAAAGATAACTTCACAAGTTACAATGATTTATTTTATATCCGAATTAATTTTTCAAATCAGAATTTATCAAGCGAACTGTCTTGTTTACCACTGAAGGAAAACAGTTAAATATGTTGCTACATATATTATTTTATAATCTTAAATAATATTGTTGAATAATCATTACAGTTAATTTATAAAGATATTTTACTTAGTGGAATTTATAGACTTTTCGCAAATATTTAAATTTTATAATCGAAATTCTAAAAACTGACTCTTCTTGCTTCACTTTGTTCTAAATAATTATAAATAAAATAAAATTATTAAATTAAATAAATAATTACAAAAAATAATAATAAATAATTAAATAATAAATAATAATTATTAAATAATTATAAATAAAATTTCTCTCAAAACATTTATGTATAAAAAAGGAAAGTTATCTACTGACTTTTATTTATTTTAGATTGTTTATAATTTATTTGACAGTGTTTAAATCATAACCTTTGGAAATATTTTAATAAGATTAGAATATTACTTGAAAATGTATAAGAAGTTATCCATAATATCGTAATATACATAAAAATCGCCGTTTATGATAAACTATGAATAAGAACTGCTTCTAAACAGATTAAATGCAGCTATTAATAGACTGAAATGATTGAATAAATATAAATTAAAGAAGAAATGTTCTTATTTATAGTATAATTAGCATAGATACCCGGCATTTTTCGGGAATTTCAGATATTTAAAACAGTTTTGTCATCAAGATGTCGGTACTCTTGCTAGTAATAAATGAAATTTTAATTAATTTGCATAAATTTATAAATTACGTGAATATAATATATATATATATATACATATATTAATATGTCAAATTTCATGAGTTACTTTTGGCCGCTACCACTTTTAGGGTCTTACACAGACTGGTCAGCATAGCTGGTTTGACTGAAAGTTAGATGAATGCAGTTAAACATTCTGGATACAAATTCTGTGGATTTATAGATTTTATGGCTAAGTTTACAATAAACCATGAAGTATCATTTATCCATACATTTAATTTATTATAGCATTTGGATCACGATTACTTCAAGTAGTCTCGATGATGATTTATTATAAGATGATGTTATGATGACATTATCTATTGCTACTTAACCATGACTTCACACATCCATAGTTTTTGTGACTTCATCCGTTGATACGTTATGAAGGCATTTTTATTGCCAATCAAAAATGTCCTATCTCTGAGGCTAATTCAACCTGTTGCTCGCAAGAGTGCAGGAAATCTCTAAGCCAGGTTGAGTATGTTGCTCGCAAGAGTGCAGGAAATCTCTAGGCCAAGTTGTGTCCCGAGGAGTCAAACGAACGGAAGCCTTCGGGGTATATACGTATATATAGACATTCGATTGACGTCGTATCGTGATGACAGCATCACGATATGACGTCAGAGTGACTGTGTTTATGTCGCCATGACATCACATACAACAATCATTTTATGATGGCTTCCATTGTTACGTCACCATAACGTCGTAGGTGTGACTGTGACGAATTTGATTGATTGTGCGACTGTGAATGTGTCATCCTGAATCGAACCAAATTTTGAAATACTTTATGCAGTATTATTCATGTCAAAATGCTCCATCCCCTGGGAGGTTTCGAAAATAATTTTCTGGACTGTCTGGGATCAGTCCCTCCATCCATGAAAAATTTCAAATTCCTACTGTTGTTCCTATTGTATGTTCGTCCAAACGATATATGCAGACATGCAAATATAGATAGATAGTCCGTTTAGAGTATATAGATAAATAATTTTAATACATAACTTAATTTCCAGATATTAAATTCGATACAATTAATTGTACAAAAAACTTTTAAAGTAATACAACTTTTTACTAAAATAAATAGAAAACTATAACAATTGAATTCAAATAAAATTTCTGAAACTTTAAATTAGATTATGCTCGATTAATATACGAGATTGATATAATAGTTACGCTCGTTAGTAATATTAGAAAAATAATGATGAAGATTGTAGAAAATTCAGATAAAAATAACGAATAAAATAATTTGCTCTAATTTTGTTCTGTTTTAAGTCATTAACAAGCCAAAAATATTTAATCTATACATTTAAATATTAAATTTACAAAAAACAAAAACAGAAAAAAATATATGCCTACTTTAAGATTAATTTTTATCTTGTGTACTCAATTTTAAAATAATAATAGGATATGAAATTGAATAAAACGAATATTAAAGAAAAATCAGAATAAGATTAATATTTGTATAAAAAAATATTTCAAATATTGACTTGGTTTCGTATATCAAATGGAATTTTCTTTACAGTATGGAGTTTAAATTTTATATAAAAATTTTAAGCGTAAACGATCAACTTTAAAATTAATTCTAAAAACTAAAACCAAAAACATCATTAAGTATTATTTAGTATAATATTTAATTATTAAGTTAAATATCATAAAACATAGATATACTCATCGCTAGGAAATAAAATAAAATAAAATACTTATTATAATTTTGTTATACAAAAATTTATACAGTACATGTTTTTACTATATATCATATCGCAAAAACCTAGATTGAAGCATTTGTCTGTACAATATTTATTTAATTGTTGAATGTCAAAACAAAAATTCTAAATGTGGTCAAAATTTCCAATATATAATATCTATAAAACCACTCTTCAAAATGCAGATAAATCCTGATAAACAGAAATAGTTCCTTCAAAACATCACAAAATTGTTACAGTTTTGATCTAATGTTTAAATATTTTTATAAGCGTATATTAAAATTGATAAAAATACATATAAAAAAAGATTTTCTATCTAAAGATATATTAAATCTTATAAATTTATACAGCACTGTATATTTAGTCCTATAGATATAATATTTAACATATGAAATAACAATTTTATTTTTGCAAGTTTAATAAGAAATAATTCTATAATTAGTTCCATAAGATCAATATTATCAGTAAACTTTATTCTTAATAATTTTAATATCAGTTTTTTAAACATGTTTCTTAAGATCTATTTATATTAAGATCTAGATGGATTTCATCGTATTCTTGGAGAAAAGTAGATATAATCAATTTAAATAAAATTATAATAAAATTTTGATATCTATTAATATAATTTGGACAAAACTATAACAAAAAATTCGAAACTTGATGTTGTCTCCTATATAAGATGAAGAACCAAATTATCAATATAATTATACAGTATTTCTTTGTTCTTAAATTGAAATCTATTTTATGCAAATTTCTGACATCAAAATTTACCTAAGTCAATTTTTATAATTTGAAAATTATATAGATTTCATTCCTCAAATGAGCTTTTGATTACTTAAAATGGATTTTTACTGTATAATTAATTTTTTTTAATTAGTAGGCAATTTACATTAATTTACTAGATAGTTACACAATGTAAATGCTACTATCTACACCCTGAAAAATTGTATTAAGTGCCAATTTCATTGATTTGTGTTAAGAGAAATTAATTGTATTTTAATTATCCTAATGATCTTCTAGATATATGCTGATAAATACCCATTACGCTCTTGTATTCCTGCCTAAATTTATTATTACTCATTTTGGAAACATTATGTGAATCGAAAAATTACAATTCCGAACCAATATTTATCTGATTGAAAAGTAGGTTCAGTCTATAGATGACAAAAATCTTAGTCAGAGGAATTGCTTATCTTAGGATAATACGAATTTTAGAATGAGCTGACAAGTGTTAAAACCGAATGCTATCTTATGATTAAAACCGTAACTGAGAAGTATTATAGAAGTATTAAAACATTCGATTTCTATCAGATGGAGACTCTTATCGTGTATTTACAAAATAATGTTTAAGTCTTATTAATCGGTCTTGCTACAATTTTTCAATCTGTATAGATGTTTTTAGTCTGTATTAATTAGTCTTTATATTGATCGATTAATTTTCGAATTGGAATTAACAATAGGATTTAAATATCACAGATGAATGGCACGTAAATCTTTATTGTCATTATTATTACTATTGTCATCATCATTATTTTCTACGTAGTAGTAATTCTACTGCAATCACGTAAGCTAGGTTTCCATGGCGACCGGACTGCGCAATCATCCTCGGATGTTGTCATGGAAACAGCCTGTCAGCATCCAATATATATATATACGTCATCGATTTCCCAGTATCCGCGTTTAGGTTATTCAGATAAATTCGGTCGACAAAGAGCGACCCTTTATATGTTTAAATCCTTTTTATGTTTCTCTGGCTGATTATTTCTTTTGTGGCATTGCGGCACTTTTATTGGTATTTTCATGTTTTAGTGATGAAATGCTTAATGGGTCTTAAATTTGTTTAATTTGATATTTATTCTTCTTTCAATCGAACGTGCTATTAATAATGAATAACGCGTAAATTCGTATTGATTGTAAAAAAACGCATAATTGAAAATTGTTGAGTAAATGCTAAAACTATCAATTATAAAATAATTTAAATCGCAAGATTAAAATATTTCGAAACATTAGAAAGTGATTGATAAAAATCATAAATTCAAAAATTTAATTAATTTTTGATTATTTTAAAAACACGTCAACAAAATCAAAATCTTGCTGAACTTGATTTCAATCAAAATCTTGTTGTAATGATTTCAATGAAATAATTTAGATAAAATTTTTCTCGTTCGGTGAAAAGAAAAACTTTTTTTAATTTGATTTTTTATAGTTCGAACGATGAATATGCATTTTTTTCCTAGAAAATTTTGGTAAAATATAACTCAAAAACCGATTTAAAAAAATCGATGTTTTATTCATTCCTCTCAGAAAATATTTTTTTACAAGGAATTCGCGTTCTGTTACGTTACACGAAAATATTTTGAATTGAAGCAATTCTTTTACTTGATACATGAATCTGAAAATATCGATTGTTATAAGTAAGCAGTAAAGATATTATGTTTTCTTTATAAATAAGGTCTATCACGCAATTTTGTTCTGAACCGATGACTCAGATCAAGTTTTTATATAGGCAATTTATCTTAAGTTACCTAAATAGACCAAATCTGGTGACTAATGTCTCCACCTCTTTCTTTATACCAATTTTGGACGAGAAGGTATCGTCCTTGAATTGTCTAGTTAAAGATTGAATTAATATTAATATATTAATCATCCAATTCTTTAGTTTCTAGAAAGAAAAAACCAAATTAGGATTTTTTACTGTAAAAATTTTAAGATATTAGTTTGGCTGAATTTTGTTACTAATTTTTCTATTATTTTATGTCTATTAGGTGAACTTGCTGGATGGCAAGCGAAGCCTCAACATCAACATTTTCCTAAAACAGTTCCGCAGGTAAATAGATCAATTATTTATAGGAGAATGCGAAGTTTGTTTTTTAACAATGCTTCGATCATTGACATCAACTTATTGCATTAAACTGATTTAACTAGGAAACTATTAAAACCTGTTTAAAATATTAAATTTTATAATTAATTCAATATTAACTTAAAATATTAATAAGTTTTGGATGACCATTTGATAAGTTTTATTCAACGGGTCCGATTTTTCTGACTGCAGAAACTAATTCAATTTTGCTTAAATGAAAGCTTAATTAATAAAGTAAAATTATCTTGGTTAAAATTAGACGAAGTTTAAATTCAAATTATATTAATCCTAAAATTGGCATTCACATCAAATAAATTTAAATTTAGTTTATATTATGTCAAATGTAACGTTAAAAAAAAAAAGCTGGCATAAAGTTGACTTTTAATTATTATCAGCAAAATTGAAACTAATTTTAAGCCACTTGTTTTTGTCAATTTTTTTTTTTTTTTTTTTTTGCCGTATTTTGTATCAAGTTTTAATTAATTAATTTAAAACAAAGTAGCATTCGATCATTTAACATTAACTAATTTTATTATTTAATAAACCTTTTTTTAATTCTTAAACGAATTAAAATTGATGACGAAATCCTTTAAAATTGTGATTTATTGATTAAGCTGAATTAAATCGCGTAGTTAGCTTGTTCGATAGATTTAGATTTAGTAAGTTTAATGGGAGTTAAAAACCAAGTTTAATAGATTATCTCGAGTAGAAAGCGAGGCAAAAACTCTGGCAGTTTCTGGATGATTAATGATCTATAGTCTGGAAGGGAATGGAAATTGCGAGAAAAAGTGGCTAGACGAGTTCTCTATATTTACCATACTGCAACAACAAGACTGGTTTTGAGACGTTAAAAAAATATCTCAAGAGATATCTGCTAGATGGCACCACTTTCCGAGACTTCTTGTTTACTATCACATTTCATTACTGTGTCGATGATCTCATTTTGCATTTGCAGCACGTGACTAGTATTGCCAAGTGTTACTAGAGGTTCCATATCAGTCATACCACTAGTCTAGTATTGAATTATTTGAATTCAAGACCTGCATTCGGACCAAAGCTGATTTTATTTAAATATTTACGAGATGATCAGTAAGATATTTTTGGTCCAGAAGTGCAAGATGAATATTTGAAGATAGGAGTTGATCAATTATTCTTGAAAGAGGAAGAGATTTGATGCCTTTTCTATCGAAAAAATATGTTTGAAATTTATAGATTCGCTCCGGATGCTGGAAAAAAATTCGAAATTTATTTTTTTCCTCGAAACAAAATCGAACTCAGATGTTCTAGCTGATGTTATATTAACGATGAGCACGTGGCATCTATAGCAATGCAAATTTTCACCTTTGAAAAGTCGTATGATTTATTCTTGTCTGTCAATGTGGCATATAAATAATAATACCTAAATACGGACGAAGTTCAATATTACGGATGATTACGTGATCAAAGTAGAACGATTGCTTGATCGCATTTTAAAGTCTATCCTGTGATTGTCAAAATTTTAAACTGTTAATAAATAAATTTCGAACCATCTATTGCTGCTGTTTCTTTAAAGATATTCTTGATCGATTACAGTTACCCCATATAATAGCTTTTGTATCAAACGTAAGCTAATTAAGTTTATCGCTGTTTTTTAATTAAAATCAGTGTTCGAGTTAATGTCACGAACAGCCGAAGTTGATCCAGTAGGGAATATGATCACGTGATTTGTTGAAAAACTAATACAGTATATTATTTACTACTTCTCAAGAATTACGTGTGCTAAAATACATGAAGAAAAGGCATTAAATTTTTGAAAAATAACTAAGTCGCGGTCAATAGGCCAGAGATTAGAGGAAAAGTAAAAAATTATTGCTTCAATTTTCAAAAACTAAAATAACTGGTAAACAATAAAATAGTGTAGCTTTGTTCCTTATTTGGTCGACCCATTTCACTTTTTCAGTTACGTCAGATATAAGATCACGTGATTCGACATCACTAAGATCCATTTGTAACCTTTCTTTGTTATCAATGGATATTCCTTCTCCTCTTTGTAGCACTAATGAAGAGATCATAAGGATCTTGAGAGACGGTTGCCATGAGGATATTGGAGCAGAGAAGCTGAGAGGACTTCTCAAGATCTTACCGGAGTCCGACGAGGTAAGTTTTTAATTTGTAAGTTGATCACATGATCAACATCTACCTACGTTCTGTTAATGAAATTCTGAGATGCGATGAAAAGTATATACTATACGAGTATATATTAAAAAAACAGATCAAATTTATAAATTACGATTTCATAGACTTCCTTAAAATTATCAGTCATATAACTGAAAATAATTTCAATATAGATTTTTTTATAATTTATAAATTATAATAAAAATTCTAATAACATTTAGTTTAATTATAGGAATTATTTTACTTGTAATATGCTAAAATTTTATGAGATTAAAATCGAAATCATGGTTTAAAATGAAGGAAAAAAATTACTTTCTTCCAGATTTTAATAAAACTCGTGAATATTTTATAATGATTCTATTATTATCGTATTTCTTGTTTTTCCCCTTTAAAATAATAATGAAACAGATGCATGTTCGATATTCAACTTAATAAATTAGTTAAAATGATTAAACCGACTTAATTAGCTCTTCGTGCTCTTTAAACTCCTTCCTGCAGCGTTTGTTGAGAAAATGATCACATGTTGGAACAAAATCGATCCGTTGAATTTACAGTGTGACGTCATACAGATTCGTTTCAATGGTTATTTATTCATCAGTCACCTGACCTAAATTATTCAAATTCTATGGTTTTAGAAGAGAGAAAACTTTCAGTGGAAAAATGATATTAATTATTTAAACAGATACATACTCTATGTTATGTCTCGTAACCGAATTAACCAATTTCCACCTGAAGTAATAATTTTCTGCAAATGATTTTAACCAAATTTGAATTAAATTTTCATTTGAGTAGCCGAAAGTTTCAGTGTTTTCATAGTATTTGATCTGTTTTTCTTTAGATTATTTTTTATGTTTGCATTAAAAAATGTTTAGCTTAGACTAGGCGTGACAAAATCATTTTAATTCAAGGGCCATTTAATAAGCTTGTAAAATTTCCGCGGGCCATATCACATTAAATTTTGTTTTAAATTAAATTTTGGAATAAGGATTCAGATATATAGATAGGATAATTAAAAACATTGTGTAATCGAATATATTACAAAAATATATGTTTATTACATATTGCTTTTAATTATACATATTTTTTAAATTTTATTTCTCACTATCAATCTCTAACTTTCTGTTAACCGTTAAAAGTCACATTTTCTGCACAAAAACAAAAGCTTAAATTAAAATTTTATAAATTTAAATAATCATAACTGTTTACATTTTTTAAATAAGCTAATAGCACAACGAATAAATCTTTAACAAGCCCGTTAGCGCACTTTTTATACACTTTCTTCAAAGAGGGATTGTTTGGAACTTGATCATTATATTTGTCTATCCAAAAACATACAGGTTCTCATTTATGGCTTTTTGTTTTCTGAAAAAGAAATTTCGTACAAAACGACGTAGTTCTTGCAGGAAGGCACTTAGTTTGTGTCACCGATCTGAAAGATCAGTGTCATCTGTGCATATACGGTCGACAAGGTCAATCGAAAAAAACTCGTGCAATTACATTTCATTAAAATCAAACTAATGTATCATAGTATATGACATAGCTACGAAGTGACAGTTATTTACTATTATCTCATAATATATTGTTTTAATTTTCATTTTAGTTAAGAGAGTTGAGGGCCACAAAAAATCACATCGAGGGTCGGATGCGGCCCGCGGGCCGCTAATTTGACATCCCTGGCTTAGACAAATATTCAGTCAATTATCTGAGTCACAATAAATTAACACTTACTTGTTAAGAAATACAACTACAACTTGATATAACTTAAATTATTTTAGAATTTTAATAAACCACGTAAAGAGATTATTATAATAGTTCTTTATGTTTTAGTTAATTAAAATAGTAACTAAAATATAAATGAATCAATAAATAGTATGCTCAAGTTTTCCGATGGAAAGTTTTGATTTATGAGAAGAATGTTTGAAAACGAAAATTATATTTAATTTTCAAAAACAAAAAAAAAAAAAATGTTATTTCTAAAATCTTTAATTCGACATATTTCAGTTAAAACATCAATGAAATTCATCCTATGGGTATCGAGTTTATACTGATAGACAAACGGACGGAGATGAATAAAAATAGGTGTTCTTCGTAAAACTGTGAACATGTCTAAAAATTTGATTTGATCTGTCTATTTAATACAGAGAAAACAGCCTAATTTATATATATATTCATTTTCAAGTTTAGCAGTTCAATTTTTTCATATTTTATTACATATATTTATTGTCTCCTCTAAAAGATATAGAATTTTGATTAATATTAATCAAAATTCTATGGTTTTAGAAGAGACAATAAATAAATGCAATAAAAGATTAAAAAAAATTTAATTAATGAATTTGCAAATGAATAATAGTACAACGAAATATATATAAAAATAAAAAATGCTATGAAATTTCATTTGCGAATAGTTTTAATCTTTTTCGTCTTTTCATTACTCGTAACTCCCAAATGTTTTCAATAGTCAGCTATCTTTCATGGCTGTCAAACGTATTTGTCTCATGCCATTTGTCTTACAATCATTCTCGGTATTTTCAATCTATATCTAAGAGATTTCATTCTAAAAGATTGAGGCATTTTCTTCGAATATTTTAAGCATCTAATTTTTCTTATTTAATATGTTATTGAGTAGCTATCATATTCTATTTATTAATAATATTTCTATTATTATAATCTGTTTTATGCATCCTCTTCGTAAATAATTGAATAAATTTAAAGCATCGAAACTAATTTTTACGCTATCTAATTTTAAAATATTAAAATATTCATTTCATTATCTTATGCTTATTTCACTGAATAATCCATCTAAAGTTATCATTATACAATATTTATATTTTATTACATCAAATTTATTGTATATATTTTTTCTTTACAAATATTTCATTTTCCTTTTTAACCTATTTTTCAGCTTAATAATTAACTTATTTATTAATCGTTCTCAGGATTTATTTATAAAAATTACATCACTGATAAAAACTTGCATCATTTTCAATTAGATAATCATTTATCTAATTGAAAATGATGCAAATGATCAGTTATTATCAGTTATGTTATTATTAAATGAAAAATTAAAAGGATCCTTTGTTAGGTCATCTTTTGATTCCAAGAACTTTTATGATATTTTATCATCGCAAAGCTTTGTCACAACATATGTATGAACTCTATTATTCTTTCATCATTTCCTAGTTCTGTTACAAATTTATTCATGTTTTGACCTATTTTTTTCTTGTTGAATTAATATATAGATCTTTTTTCCATCTGCAATTTCTTATATAAAAGCTATGTACAATAAGCGAAAAGTTAAGGAAAGTAACTTATTCCCATCATACAATTTACACATATTTTTTTATCTCTTTTTTATAGGTGGAGATGTTGCGTGGTTATGACGGTGATCAAAGTAAGCTTGGAAACGCCGAAAAATTCATTTTGCAGCTTGTGGAACTGCCGCAGTAAATATATAAACAAACAATCATCTAAAATCGACAAAAATTATTAATTTTATTAAATATTTGTTTTGTAAATTCTTGTAGCTATCGTCTCCGGATTGAAAGCATGTTATTGAAAGACGAATTTTCTGCAAATCTGCTTTATTTAGAACCTGCCATTGAAAGTGTTAACATGGCCGCTCAAGGTAAATTAAATTTTAATTTTTAATGAAATTTTTTTCAATAGATTCATTTTACTTCATCTGTTACGCTTTCCGTACAAGTTTAAAATTAAATTTGATCAATTCTCATTACTATATTCAAAATTAAATTTATACGAGCTAAAATGAATGTTTTTTTTTTAATAAATTTAGTTTAAAAACTTTCACAATTTTCATATAACAATTAGAATATATTTTATATATTAATCAATAATAAATATTGAATAATTATACAGGTTTAAAATTATGTTTAAAATGTGAAATAAACCATTTAAATAAATAATTTTTGCTTTTTTTTTATTTTAGAGATCAAAGAGTGTAAAGACTTGCACGAAATACTCTACATGGTGCTAGTAGCTGGGAACTTCCTTAATGCTGTAAGATAATTTTTAATTTATTTTTAAAAGTGTTGAACATTAATTTCTGATCAGTTTGTATTTCAGGGTGGTTATGCAGGAAATGCTGCGGGTTTTAAGATGATGTCTTTGGTGAAGCTCGCTGATATTCGTGCCAACAAACCCGGCATGAACCTCATACATTATGTTGCTTTGGTAAGCTCAATTATTTTATAGCTTATTACATTAAGGTACTTTCAATAACATATACATCAATGAATTTATAGATAATACTATGATACATTCATGCATTTCATACTAATGATTTTATAAACATATTGAAGTAGGCACTTTTTATCGTTAATGTATTCCTTCATATTTTAATTTGATTCTTCATCTTTATCTTTATTTATATATATTATGGAGATTCATTGTTATGAATCTCCATAATATATATAAATTAAATATAAAATTTTGATATTCATCAAAAAAAGTGAAAGAAATAATTGTGTTAAGATGATTTTCAGTTTTAAAATAATACATAGTTTTATTGGCGAATATACAAGCATTTTTTGGAATAAATCATACTATGTATTATATTGTGTAAAAGCTAAATCATCTCATAAAATATTGTAAAATTTATAATTCATCATGTTTTGTTTAAACTACTACAATACTTGGTTAGAATAAAATGACTGATATATTGCATGAATTTTTTACTGTTCGTGATACATTCCATTTTTCTGAATTATCAGCTAGAATGGTAAATATTGTATCTAGAAAATACATCATAAATATGATAAATCTGTAAGATGAGAATTCTCTGGGGTAATTTTATTAGAATTGAATATTTTATTTGCTAGAAAATTTTGAATAACAAATTAATAATTTAAAATTATAATATATTATTTTAAATTTTTTATGGAAAAAGTTACAGATTTATCTTGTTAAAAAAGAGTCATTATTTTAAAGCTATAATTTTAACTTATTTCAAAGATCCGCTAGTCTTTAAAAAATTCCTTATACTATTTGTTTTTTTTTTTTTTAATATTTTACATCTCTTTCCAATCAGAGAGATTACTAAGAGGCGGGGCTAGTTCCAACCACGGGTTGCACTCACACCTGTGGAGAGGGCCGGA
>WUQG02415781.1:0-15738 GCA_011317285.2 Androctonus mauritanicus | reverse complement strand
TGCTGTTTTTCAAACCGTGCTTTTGTATGGTTAGGAAGGCCAAACTTAATAAAAAACTTACCAGCATATTCTGTGGCTTTATGGGAGCAGAATGGGAGGAAAAAATTTTTTTGCTCCAATGTTGAGTTCGCCCTTTGTATCCGCAACGCCTCATATGTACTAGTGCTTTTGTATTTGATCTGATAGTAGTATTTAGTATTTGATGCTGATGTATCAAATACTACAAAACAACATATCTACTTACAATCGGCCCTTGGTATCCGCGGGATTGATTCTAAAACCCTCCCGGTCATTGAAATCCCCTTTGATCAAATCTCTTATATAAAATGGCGTAGTATTTGCATGTAGCTTATGAGGATCTTTCCGTATACTTTGAATCGGCGTTTCTCAACCTATGGGTCGCATTAAATTTTTAATGAGTCGCGAAATGATAGCTCAAGGTTTCTAAATATTATAAATTATAAAGTATATTATTAGATCGCGTCCAAAAAAGATTGAAAAATGATGCTTTAATTTAAATCGTCTCTAGATTAATTATAATATTTAGTACAACGTGAGTGCTATGTAAATAGTTATGTTATATTGTTTAAGAAAGAATGATAAGAAAAAAGTTTTGATTTTTGGAACTTTCTTAAATTTTTTTTTCTCGAGTAAGATGTGGAACCCGCAAATATTAAGGCCGACTCTACTAAATTATGCTGCTTAAATCAACATAGTGACGATGCTGCTTAAATCAACGATAGTGATTTATGATTCACTATCGTTGTATAATTCGCAATGATTTTACCAATATTTTGTAAAAATTATTTGATAAATACATAACATATAAAATTGTTTGAGGTACAAAAAATTGAAATTTGTTGATGTAGATTAAGATTAACTGAGGTCGTCTCATATTGCTTTCTGATAAGTTCTATTTAATTTTTAGTTTATACATTGTTCGGGTTTTTCATATTTTTTTTCGTAAAAATGGTCGTAATATGTAAATTTTTGAGATCGGAATTCGTTAACATGTCTCACGTAAACGAGTTACATATTGATCCAAATGTGATCTATTTACAACATAATGAAGAAAATTTTTGTATATTTTTAAATTAACGTAACTGTTGTTTCCACCATAAAATAATAAATAATAAATGTAATTATTCGAATATAAAAAATAGTTGAATAAATAAAATTAATGAAAATTCGTATCTAATTTTTTCGAATAATCGATTTTTTTTTATTAAATCAAGTATTAAAAAAATTTTAATAAGCTAAGATTAAATTTGTTTCTGTATTATTAATGAATAAAATTGAAAAATAAAATATGATAGACATTAAACTAATTTTATAATTAGGAATAAATATTTTTACTTGGTTGCGTTTTGACAGCTGCCGTCACGATAGGAGATGCACGCGATTATGTCATTTGTATAAAAACTTCTTTTAGTTTATGGACACGATTTTAGAATTTCAGAAATTTCGTAATTTACAAACATACTTTTACATTTAGACTTTTTTTTTATTTTTATTAAACTAAGTCATCTTGATGTATAATTCTTAGTTTAATAATCTACAAATCGGAAATATTCTGTACCAATCACTTTTATTCTAATTACTATAATGCATTAATTTTTTTATTGATGATCGATTTTCTTAATTGCAATAAGTCGTTCAACTAATACAATTTTCACCATCAAAACTTTCAAGAATGAAAGGAATAGGAATATAAGAAATGAAAGGATAGCATACTTTTTGCATCATTTATTTTTACCTATTTATCAATATAGTATTTGCGTGACAGAACATTAATAGGTGATTTTGTTAGTTTCTTATCAGTTTCATGCAGTTGCTTACGTCCATTTATATATCATTACTCATAATTTTCCATCAGTGTGATGCTTATTTTTTTTTTTTTCCTGTAAGTGGCTTTAATAGTTTTATTATTGAATGTCATCTAGATTTTTTTTATATACAATTCTTACCAATAAAGCATTGTGAAACATAATTTCAGTTTGTGGAGCTTTCGAAAATGATGATAAATTAATAATGAAATTTTTAGTTATAAAAACTATGATAGGAGAGCGTTAGCATCTGTATTACAATATGGACAGTTTAATTTTAATAATAAATTTATATTGCACATAGTAGAATCTTTTAATTAAAAAAAAGTTCGTTTGACGGAAGTTTTAATTCCATTTTTTATATACAGTATTGGTTAGGATTCACAATACGACTCGAAATCTCAATACAATATCAGTATTTCGGTATTTTTAATTTATGAAATCGCGATATCTGTTTTAATACCAGTACTTCGAAAATAAACATTTTTTCTCAATAAATATTGATCACAATTAGGTTAATGCTTTAAATCTAATTTTATTATAATAATAAATATTGTATTCTAGCAAAAAATTATTAAAAATACAATTTTTCAAAAAAAAAAAAAAAAATAATAATAATAATAAAGTATACAGTAAATTTTTTTGTTTAAGATCGTTTCATGATGCATTCAGATTTCTGTTACATTTGTGCTATGCATAACAAAAGTAAACTGCTCCAAAATAAGCCCTTAATATTAATGGCTTATTAACAATAATCTATATTCACTTAGTATATACATTGAATATAATAGCTAATTCCATAAAGCATGAAGACTTATACAAAAAGCTGTCGGAACATCACAATACATTTAAAGACTTAAAAAGGATGAAAAAAGTTTTGTATTTAGCTGATTTGACTGCTACATCAGTGTTTCTCAAACTTGACCTCTCTGCAAATCTCTTTTTTAAGAGAGAAGAAAACTAACGGACTTTCAGTGTTAAAATTATTTAATTTCTCAGAGTATACAAACAAAGCTAATCTACAGGGTGGCCCAAAAGTAGGTTTACAGTTATATATGTTAATATTATACAAGTACACATATTACTATAATATTACTAAATACATATATCAGTAATATATGTATTTAGTAATACCAATACAGTGTTTTATATTGGTATTACTAAGCAAGTAACTTCAACCATATAAAAAAGGTAGTTTAATAACTGTAAACCTACTTTTGGGCCACCCTATATAGATTAGATTAGAATTTGATCTGTTTTCTCATGCAGTTATAATTATAATTTATTAATTTTTTTTAAGATTGAAATTTTTTTTTGTATAAAGCTCGAGATTCCTGTAAGTGTATTTTTCAAACATCAGGATCTGCAGATGATACATTGAGAAACACTAGAGTAGAGGGATGTGTATTTCGGGACATTGAAATCAAAATAGTTATTCCTCAATTCTCATGATATGAATTTATTAATTTTAGTATCTTAACTGTCAAGAAGGTCTTTAAAAAATGCAGTAGTTATTAGTCATATCGTTTCAGAAAATATTCTTGATAGATTTTAGCTGAATTTTATTTATGAAATTAAATAATCATTAGTATTAATTTCCAGATAAAGAAATTTTATTTTTCATATCAATTTATTTTGTAATAATTTTTTGTGAATTTTTAATTATTGTTGTTAAAAAATTTTAACATAACATGAATTATTTTAAATTATCATTTTCCTTTTAAGTTATTTAAACTTTGAAATTCAAAGTGTACTTCAAATAGTAATCAATCTTTTCGAAATCGATAAAATTTATGAAATGCGAGAGTTTTCAATTTTAAAGATATTTTAAAATAATATTGAGACTATTTTTTTATAGAAGGTTTTTTCTTTCAGATTTTAAAGAACAGTAGTAGCTCACGGATAGATACTTATTGAAAATAGATATTAATTAAACTATATTCACTAATTTTTATTTAAGTTTTCCAATAATCATGTTTATTTGATATTTAAAAGTTCTTCCTGTTGTCAAAAATATTGTTAATGTGTGAATAAATCATAAGCAATTATTTTTTAAATTTAATACCGGGAAAAAACAATATTTTTGTATCAATTCCGGTATTTGAATATTGAAAAAATGACCTGGATTCAAGTATTGTAAACCATAATATTAGTAATGGTTTATATAGTATTTCAGATAAGCACGAAGCATATTTATTATTTTATATGTACATTCAAAAATTGTTTTTATTTAGTGCAAATTTTTAATTATATTACAAAGATTTATGCGAATTTTCTTAAACTATTTTCATGATATTTTTCCCACATAAATTTTTAATTTTTCAATTTTATATTTTTGGCATCATTTTTACCTTTTTTTTCCCCTATGGAAATGAGGCTTATAAAAATCACCATCTCCTTTCTCCTATTAATTTTTTTGAACTGATTAACATTTTCATGAAATCTATATAATGAAATTAATTAACTTCGATATCTCATCATTTAATCATTTAGCTTCAATTATTTAAAAATAGGGGTCCATTCAAACTTTAGATGCTTTCTTAATACACTAGTTAGTTTCTAGCCATTATGTGCCCAAATATACTAAAAAAGAAAAATAAGACCAAATTTGACAGATATACCAAATTTGGTCTCATTTTTGATTTGACAGATGAGAAAAGATTTTTTCTCATCTGTCAAATTTGAGATTTTTCATTTATTTAGTACATCCTTGTATACAACGTTTTTGCTTATTTTCTTTCTCCAGACTAAACTTTGAAATTTTTTTTACATGAAATTGGTAACTGACATATTATCGATTTACCGATTGTTATGTAGGTAATAATTGCAATTATTATCTTAAAATAAAAATAATTATAGTTTCTGAAATAAATAAAATATCATTTAAATGCAACATTTATGTAACCTCGGTGCGCCGAATGCAAAGTGAACCCTCGGGTCAGGAACAGCCAACATTTTTCGATCGAAAAAGCCAGAAATTGAAGTCAAATAACAAAAAGAAGTATACAAACATAAATATGAAGTAAACTATGATAATTTAAAACAAAATTTATAATGAGATTGGGATTTAGTTTTCTAAAAGACGCGATTAAAGATTCCAAGCCAGAGAAAATAGTAATGGCGGCACTTCCGGTCCGGTTCGCATATACGTAGAAACGTGGACTTCGCACGCTTATTCCTTTATGTATGATGATGATGATGATTACGAATATAAAAATACTGAATTTTGAATATAGATCTATATATTACAATATTTATTTATGCGCATAAAACAATATTATATTGCAGGATGGCATAATAAAGCTTCGCATCTGAAAGATCAAGAGCTTTCTTGTACCATTTCTAAATCAGGCTTGAAAATTATAATTATTTGATCTAAGTTTGAATGATTTTAATATACGTATAATCCGATTATTAAATTTATTTAAGAAAGCATTCAAATTCTTACTCCATATTATAAAACATTTTTTTTATAATCTGATTTCTTAAATTAAAAAAAAATAAAATAAAATATTAAATTATATATTTAATAAATATTAAATCTATAAAAATATACAGCCACGTACAATTTAATTAACACCATTTTAAATTTTCCTTTGTTTATAATTTGATTTTTGAACAGATTAGTTAGATTCATTACTTTACGAGGAGTCTCTAGCCAACGAAAACGGTTATATCCTGATAAAATAGTAAGAAAAACATATTTACCAGTATCTATTCTTACTCACTTCCGAGTACTGAATAATGAAGTTATAAAAAAAAAGAAGGGATCGTTCTTTAACAACAAAACTCTACAGAAGAAAGTTACCATCAGTGGCTAACAAATGAAACCGCTATGTTTATTCCAAAATTTCATTGCTAGTAGATACTTAATATTGCGTCGCACTTGAAAATTTGTTTGTCAGTACCAATTTTCGCCATTTTGGAATGATTAGGATTAAAGATATGGATTAAGTTTCAGATTTCGAGGCCATATATTAGAGGTTTACTAAATTTCATTAAAAAATTTACTAATTGGTTCAAAAGTTATTAGAAGAGTGTCTGAAGTTTAAAGTATCCATTACGTCCAGGTTTAATGTATCCAGTCCTCATCAATAACATAAAATTTATATCGAATTTTTTAAAAATCTAATTAAGAGATACATAAATAGGGTTATGATAGATATCGCTTTCCTTTTTTTAATAAAAAGTGGCTAAAAATAGTTCTAAATGCTTATTATTAAAACTAAAGAACATGACCAATAAAGAATTAATAGATAAAGTTGATTGGAAAATTGAAAATGGGTTATGTTACGAGTACAGATAAAATGTTATAAAAAATTTGTCATACAGAAAAAAAATTAAATAGTAAAATAAAATGAATATCTGTAACAGAGACTTTTTAATTACAATATTTGTCGCGCATGAAAGATGATATTGGAGAGTTGATTTTATAGAAAATAGCTATAACGTTACTTACTATCGATGAAAGCTTTACATATATTTTTAATTATAATTTTCTATTTTAGTAGTTTTAACATAACAGTCGTGGTGGAAGTTAGATTATAAGTTTTTTTACTCTGATACTATGTGTTTCGTTTATATGAGGATTTTTTTTTTCTATAACGAATTTATAGAATTTGAGTTTTGTCTGTCAGTTATATACAATGACGCGAAATTACTATATAAAACATTATGAGTAAGAATGTTAGACACGCGATTATAAATATACCTTTATGAAAAAATTTGGTTTCATACTTTTTGGAAATTTACTAATATACTAAAGTTTTGTTTAGTGGTAACCATTTTAATTTTGAAATGTTAAATATTTTATTGGTAACTAGTCGATACCCGCGTATCGCTCTTAGTCGTTCATTTTTGATGATGATGATTGACGTTCGCTGCCAACCATCTGCTTCCTACTCGTCTTATTTTAAATCAAATTTATGCGAAAATAGGAACCCACAATTTTGCGCACACGTGAAAATAATAACTTAAATAAAAAGTTACAAAAATTCGAAAATTAAAAGTTCCAGAAGTAATATTCTCACCGCCTCCCATAGTAATATATAGGAGGTAGCGAAAACAAAGTAACGTTAACGTTCTTTCAGAGACGATATAAAATTTGAAAGTAGTAGAAATTTTAATTCTTTAAGTTATGAATGGGCATAAAAACATACTAAATTATATTGTTAACAATTAACGTTCTTCTAATTATGAATTTAAATTCATAAAATAGCAAACTTTCAATGGGTTAGTAATTATTTAATAATAGCCACATTGATGATCTAACAATTATTTTCTTTTTACATTTTAAGAATCGTTTACTGTTGTATTTTTTATACTATCATGACATAAAAAGTGTAGCTTATATATGGAAAAAGTTCTTTTTTTTTTTTTTTTTTTTTTGAGTAATTCTTTACTGTTCAAAAATTTTTCTTTTTGCTTACTAGTGGAAATATTTTCTCGAGTAAAAGTTTTTGTCTTGTTTCAATATATTTTAACGTTTATTAATTTCTGCTGTTTTGGGAAACAATCAATTAGCATAAATTAATTAACAATAGATCAATTTCATTAAACACTAATAAAAATTGATTTTATACAAAATGGATTCCACGACACTAAGAATTTATTTATTTATGATCGAGTGTTTCCATCACGATACAGAATTAAAGAGGAAAGTATTAATATAATTTTAAATTGAAAATTTCGATATAAATTTTTTTTTTCATTTTTTCAGCTGAATATAAAAATAAAATTATCGTATTACTTAAAATTAGATATAATGAAATTTTTTAATTAAACAATATCTTTAATAAAACCGCATTTGGTTAAATATTTAAGTAAGTTTTTTTCATTCTTTTCCTCAATTTTCATTTGTAAATTATAGACATTAGTTTAGACATTAAATGAAGAGAATATCTTTGATATTCTCTTCATTTAATGTCTAAACTACGAGTAAATTTATATTATCTATACGAGGATTCGGAAAATTATATAAATTAACGTAAAAAAAATGCGAAGAGAGCTAAAAATTTAACCAAACACTTTCGAAGATATGTCGATTGAAGTAGCAGTTATGAGAAGGTGAATCTATGCCCGAGGCACAGATTCACCTCCTCATAAATCTCCCCATATCCTACTGCACTATCTAGTTTGCTTATTTTTGTTTTGTTTAGTTCGTTCTTTATTTTGTCACAAACATATTTGTATTCGAACGACCAGATTTGATACGTACCGATGACTTTTTTATTCGTAATTAATGATTTGATGATCGTCTAAACAAACCAACAATTCGATATATTTATATTTATGAAGGAATTGAGTATTTTGATTTGCTTAATAATTATCTCAAGTTCAGTTACGTAAATAACTTTTAAAATAGGGAATATATATTATATATTAAAAAGTCATTCCGTGAAAGATTACTAGATCGGGACAGCTGTACAGTTGGGAAGAAACGTGAAACAGCGATTATCAAGTAAGGACATCGGAGCAATTTGTTGCGGCCATCATTCACAAAATAATATTTCCATCAACTCTCTAAAACTCTAATTCTTTAAATATATCTTATCCGAAATATTTTCTTTCAGATTAAATTATTATAACTTTTAATCTAGTAAGTCAATTTTTAAAAAAATGGGTTTTTTTTTAATCATTATTATATAATTTTCTCGTAAAGAAAAAAAGGATTTAAATATTTTATTTGAGCGTAATATGATTTCATCAAAGTGTCAAAATGCTGTATTTTTTTTGCTTCTGCTTCTTGGTCCTTCCTGTTTCGTGGCATCATCTATTTATTCTTACGCTTGTCCTGGTATTTTCTTGTTCTTTTTCTGTTCTCTGTCTGCAAACAATGAACGAGAGAGAGGACTGCTGAGCGGAGAATCCCCAATAAAAATATTATTTTTTAAGTTTAAAAAAAATAGTACTTTCCAAAAATTTCTACAAATTTAGTTTGTAACTCAAACTTAATTTCTTCTGTTCTGTTTGTTTTGTATTTTTTCTTTTTAAATTTAAAATGAAACTTAATTCGATAAATTTATGTATTGTAGCGTATTATTAATTTATGAGAAACATGTAAGCCTACAGAGTTAGAGATAGATCGATAGAAGCTTAACGCATATAGAATATAGAAAAATATGTATCGCATTACATCGTTTTTTTTTTGCATATTATTAAATTATTCGACTGATTTATAGATTCGAGATCGAACATTTATAGAATTTCTTAAAAAAAACAATAACTTCAAAGCAGAAATAGTAAATTATAGAATATATTAAATAATTCTTTTTCGTTATCTAGTTTTATAACTGAATAAGACTCTGGATAAAGTATCAAAAATAATGTTATTGCTTATACAGTTGTTCTTTTCTAAAATTCTACGATTAACAATGAAATAAATTTCCATAACTGTTATCCTAATTTTAAAATACTGCATTTTTGTTTTAAAATTGAGATGGTAGGTAGACAACGAGGAAATAATTTTTAGGCAGCCTGAAAATATCTTAAATGACCTCAAAAATCGCGCAAACTTAGTTTCCATTCAAGCTCCGATAAATAGTAAGTAAGTGAAAATTCCTAATAGAATATAATTCTAGCAATAAATCGATCGCTGTTGTGATAACAATAAATAAATATCGTATTTTTAATCCGAAAATGTCCTCGTATGGCCAACATGGCCGTACTGTGTTTGAGTTTTGATCTACGGTATTTTTTTTAGAAAATAGTTCAAAAAAATCGGAATATAGTAGTACAGTCGTGTTCAAACTATCGTTCAAAAATTATTCTCTATAAAGAAAATAATCTGAAAAATTTCACCAATCTGCTTTCTAATCATAAACGATAAGTTTTCTCAAATAAGATCATCGAATATGCTAAAAGAAAATCTGGAAAACTTTTCTCGAATCAAATATTATAGAATTGCACAACTAATATATGTATATTTGTATCTTTAAAGAAGAATTAATTTTACACGAACTCTTTAATAAAATGAGAAACCGAATTTTTTTATATTTACGATAAAAAATTTCAAATTTTTTACATCTGAAATTTTCTAATACGCTGATAGTATATGTTGACACATTTAGAAGGCATAATAATCAGCGAATCGCTTTGAATATATATCTTATAATAGTTTTCAAGTTAACGATTTTATTTTTAAAGTACTAAGTATGAATCAACTTCTCTTCTGATAAAATCGGAAATTGATTCACACGTGTGTTTTGATAAAAAAAAAAAAAAAAATAATTAATTAATAAAAGTTCATTCAGATATAAAGTTGGCATGTTTTTGTTATGTTCACAATCTTTCCTTTTTAAACTGAAAACTTTATGCAATAAATTTACATTAAATATCAAAATTTCATTATAATTTTTGAGTAATGTTCCAGTTATCTTGTCAAGATTTGGAAATTTACATACTATACTAAAAAATTATGATAAAATATTTCATTTGGATGCATAAAAAAAAAATGGAATTTGTCCTAGAAAGAGATGCCAACTCTGCAGGTGTAGAGGGGTTCTCCGAATTATGACTTCTTTTATTTTCAGTAAAGCTTTATAGCTTTTTTTTATATTCTTATGAGAAGGCCTATAGCAGACTACAGAATTAAGTCGAAAGACAAATGCCTCTTTCTCATCATACTCTGCACGATTATTCATTTCCTCGGTGAGTTTATGGTGGATTCTTTTGGGGAGTTCTGTCGTATTTCTGCGTCCGAATATCGTCTTTAAAGTTTCAGATGGTAATGGCGAGAATGGACTTTGTCCGCGCGTGGAACACAATGGCATTACCTGCAGGCCATAGTAAATCTCCGATCTTTAAGACTGCTTGAGCGGGTCAACACACCTCGCTGTGTAAACACGGCACTACTTCCTGAAGGGCACGCTCGATCATCGTCTACAAATTGTGCAATCGGTTGTAGCGGATGTGGCAGCAGGGTTCCATCTCGTTAGACTGTTTGCTATTGTGTTCGGCAATTAAGTCGGTTGAGTCGTATACCTTTCCGACTGGCAACAAACATCTGAAACTAAAAGCCCAAGTCGGATTAAATTCTCTTCTTTTTCCACCGAGATAACGATTGCCGAAATGCTGTGCAGAAGCGAAGATGCAGACGATGTGAAGCTTAAAGTGGGGAAATCTTATTAGAAGGCTATTCGAGCTGCATTAAAAACAGGTGACGGAGCATGCGCAGTTCGGCAGGAAAACAAGCGACCCGGCTCGCGTCGGATCGTAAAGGCGAGCGATGGAAGGAGTCAGGAACAAAAAGCGCGGAGTCGGATGCTCGACCGCACAGCCATAGTATGGGAGAGGAATAAAGGCCGCGGGGAAAAGTTATTTGTATCGGTAGCACATTCTGACTCGGCCATTGTGACTGCGATTAGTGCTAAACGGTCCCTAACAGCACCTATTACGTCACGGCCGGTCTATTTTTGGCAGTCGCGACATCTGTGGCCCCGGTGCTACTTCCACTGCCACAATGGCGCGAGTAAACATCCTAACGCGGCATGACTCCCCTGCAAAGGCACAGCCAACACCCCACGCACATTACGTTCCGTGCCACGACTAATGCATCTCAGGCTAAAAACGTCTGCTGGCCTACCAATCGCGTCTTAGGCGAAAATTCCTCTTAAAAAACAAGTATGGCAAACAACTTACTACTAGAATACTGTACCATGGCCGAGAGCTACGCATGGCTGAGGCTGGGGCTGAGCCACGCGACAGAATGAAACGGGAAACATGTATAATAGGGCTAATTTTTTCAGTGTGTCCGAAAATCGAGTGAAATTGTCCGAGGAAGAAGATCATAAATATAGTAGATGTCGGAACGGAAGCTTCTTCCTTTTGTCAACCACTGAGAGGGACAAGACAGCAGCGATTTGTCTACATCACCTTTACCATCTGCCCTGCGTGGGAAATATCTGCTAAAGCAAAAGGGGAAATGTTTGTCGGGTTATCCATCTCGTTTTCTAAAGCTTCACACTTAAAACTCGTTTGTTAGTTTCGATCAAAGAGTGTTATCGTGAGTTTCATCGTTGAACCGAGCAATATCTCTTCATCCTTCACCATCTCATATTCCTTTAATCGCACAAATACTTTGACAGTTAAAATATTCAATGCAACGTGACTAGCAAACCTCTATCGAAACCAAGAAGACTGGCATATAAATCACTAATCATTTGCCTTTGACCTCATTAACTGTAACCTGTGTAGACCAAAACAAGCAACTTATTTTTGAAGCAACTCACACTTGTATAATATTAAAACTGCTTTAATAAATCTTAGTAGGCAAACGTCATAGTAAATTATAAAAATTTTTGTATGTTTGCTTTATATTGCAGATGATTAACTACTTAAAATACAACACGATGATAAATCTTAAATCAATCACATCTTGAAAACATGGTTAGAAACAGCCTTATACAAAAATTTCTGAAAATTTCCATATTAACAAATGTGTTTTATAAGGTCAACAACATAACATACGTCACCCGGGATCGTAAGAAAATTGATAATCATTATAAAAGATAATACGATATTCTTAAGTTTTAAGATATCATCACTGCTATTATAATTTAATAGGCCGACAAAGAACTTTATAATGAAGGACATAACTTTATGATAATTAATTTTTTTTTATAAGCTAAGAATAGGAAAAGTTATTTTTCAAAAGAAAGAAAAAATGAACTTTTCTAGCGAGTTACGCTTTTTCGCAGTTAATTAGGGGTATTTTAAGAATTATAATTAAATAATTTCGACAAGAATGTATAAAATCCAGAGATAATTTTCTCATTAATTCTTAATATATAAGGATAATCTTAGTATCTACAGAGATGAGAAAAAATTTTATACAAAAAAAAAAAAAAGAATAGGCTAGTATAAGAATGCTGATTTATGTTAATATAATATAGGCTATTATAAATTTTCAATTATTACAAAAGTATATTTTAATTATTTTCTGAGAGGTCTGTAACATGAAATAGCAAGATGAAGTACACAATAAAATTTTCAAGCAAACTTTTCTCCAAAACTGGATTCTGTAAGAACTCAGTTAACATAGAACCGAATAAAATTGATCGCATTGTTATTTTAATAGTTTAATTAACAATTAAAAGAAAAATTTGGTTAATTTAATTCGGTATATGAAATTTCTGTTCTATCGATCATTCTACATAAAATGTTTGATTCAATAAATGAGAATATTTATTTTAAAAGAAAGTTTATAAGTAATAGAAATAAAAAACGATATATCGAGGAAATTTATTATATTTGCTACTAAGTATATGAAGTCTTACTCAAACATTTATCGAATCTTACCTTTACTATTTTGCTTCCATACACAAACAAAGCTGCAACTTTTTGTCCAAATAAGCGTTTAATTTTTTTTTATACATGTGACATTATGAGTTGTCGAAAATTTCTCATTTATCAAAGGAATCCTTTAAGTATATTAACATGTTATTTCAGGGTGACGAACCTATGATACGCGTACCCAAAGTGGCACTCTGGAAAATTTTTTGGATATGCAAAACTTGGAGCCGATAGATATATAGTACACTCGATAATTCGGGGTTGGATTATCTCGATTACGGATTATCTTAGATGCAATAGGCTATCTAAAAAATTTTTAAGTATCCCAGATAGGTTTCTTTATTACGTCTTAGATAATCGAGATAATCGACCATCAAAATTAGAATCAAATTAAAATAAACAAACTTGTTTCCATTTTTAATGAATCATAGAGAATTTGAATATACGTATATATAGGCAATTTATTTATTTTTTAATATTAAATTAATATTATCCATAGTTCCAATTTTTTGAGTATTTTGCGGATTATCTGGGAATCGATTATCCGGGGAATTATTGTCGACTAATCCGATTAATCGAGAATTTATTGTTGTTTAAACTTCGGATCGGCAGGAGAAGGGCAATTTTTACAAAAATTTAGGATCATTTATATACTGGCCCGCGAAGGGCAGTATATAAATGATCACATGATTCTAAATTTTATACACATAATATCTTTTGAACATTGCAAAATAATAATAATAATAATTTTAAAAGAGGTTAAATATATGAGTATTAAATGATTTATAAGATTAAATAAATAATAATATCCATGCATTTATTTTTTATAATATATAGGATTTTATTTTTGTTCACCAAAAATGCTAAAAAATTGTTTCCCAGCTAAAGAAAGTTTTGAAAATGTTACTATTGTATAGAACATATGATATATGTGATGATGATCGTGGAATATTTCCTTTTAATTCTGATTTCTTGGCCATGTCCTAGCATCATTCTTTGTTCATTATGACAATACGGATTCTGTTCGGTAATAGTTATTTAACCGATGAAAGTTTACGAATAGGAATCAGTTGATAAAATGGGAATGAGATCAGGAATGGGAATCAGTTGAAAAATTGACACAATAAACCGAGTTCAAAATATTATCAACATGCTATTTTCGAGTAATGACTTCTGAGATCCATTATGCAATACAGTATAGAAGTTGTAATCTCGGGGATACAAATTCTGAATTCGTAGAATATCTGAAGAAAATGCTCCTATGAAGCAAGTTAGTCGAAAACAGAAACAAACTCATGCTGTTGAAAAACGAAGCTTACCAAAAAAAATGTAAGAAAATGTAAAGCAAATCTGAGAATTAAGTTTAAAATATTTATGATGTTTTCATGCCCTTTGTCTCTCTGATGTCGATAATCCTTATTTTGTTTGTTACATACTGGCATATGGGTATCTTTGTTTTGTTCATTTTGTTCAAGATGCCCATATGCCAGTATGTAAAGAAGTATGTAGAAGTTTCATTTTCGGTCAATTTTTTTAGAAAATATATTGTTTAATAATTAATTATTATTATATAATTTAGTTATTTTACAGTTCGAAATATAATTGAAACTATAGTGTATATATGCTGTATTGTATTAGTAATATAGTATGTGCATATATGAAAATATTTGACCACTTTTTCTATACAATTTTTGTTGTTATTATTTACCAAGATAATTTTAATATCTGTTTCAATAGGTTTATTTTAATCTTTAATGTTTTTAAATCAGAATTATTATTCCAAAAATTTCAATCATTCGTATTCTGTAAGAGATATTTAAAGATAAAAAATATTTTCATCAGTTTTCTTCGGCTTTTTAAAAGGAAAAAAAGTCATAAAAAAACAGAAAATCTTCATCAGCTTTTGAAGAATGAGCCGAAGTTTCATTGTAAGTCTATATAGGTTAAGTACACGACTGAAAAAAAAGAAAGAATGGTATTACAATAGAAATTAGATGATAACTTATATCCTCGCTATGACTCAGTCGTGTTGTACACGCATCTTTAATGTAGGCACCGAATCGAAACGCTTAATGTATTCTAGTGTTTTCAATTACGACTAGCTATTATGACATCAGTTTACCAGGCATTCTTAATTGGAATAGCCTCATTCGTGCCGTCGTACCAATGACATATCCATCATTCGGAGACTGAGCCACGCATCTACACTTTTTTTTTTATTATTATTATTATAATAGGGTGGGGTGTCACGCCCAATAATTAGAAGGCTTTATACAGCATGAATGTAAATTCGCGAAACTAAGAATCCGCGATCGCATCTAACTAATTAAAAAAAAAAAAATTCTCAGCTTCTTTGTTTAAAAACGAATTCGGTTCGCTTCAAAAAATGAAAAATAAGAAAAAAATAAAATCGATTAAAAATTATCGACGATGTTTACTCGATTTATTTTGAAATGACGAAAACTTTTCATTAAATCTTTCGCGAATCGAAATTTCAATTTTTTTTTTTTTTTTTTCTGGTAAACCAGACAATTTTTTTGCTTTCCAACAAAAAAAAAAAAAAAAAAAATTTAATGAAAATTTATTTTTTTTTTTTTTAACATGAATTATAAAAATATTA
>WUQG02415770.1:0-15738 GCA_011317285.2 Androctonus mauritanicus | reverse complement strand
GTACTAAAGCCCAACCTAAAACTGCCCTTCCTTGTGTCTCGTTTTTTAATGAAAAATGGTTCCGTTTCACTTCCTCATTCCCACAATGCCCTATATTATAATCATCATCTCAGAAAAGTAAACATGTTTCTAAAAAGTAAGTCGAATTAATAAAGTTTAACAAAAATCTTTGTATCTCATTGAAATCTGTTAAAAATGGTTGATGAATAATCTACAGTTTTGTATGAGAATGGATTTAGTCTCAATTTCGAAAGGTTAACAACAATGAATAAATGTTAGAGTGGAAATATTTTAAGGTCACTAATGCAGATATTGCAATATGCTTATACAGTATGCATATATCGCAATATGTTATTTGATAATAAACAATTGTTTATTATTAAATTTTTTTATATATTATTCAATCAATTGTATTAAATCATTTTTATTTTAATAATAAATAATTCATTTAATTTTAAAATAAGTAAGTATATGATAAATCTTAACAATTTGAAAAGTACTTAATTAAATTACTGGATCATCTTTTATGTTATATTTCCAATATTAGTATCGATAATAATTTAATAAAAGAAAAAATAATTTTTTATAAATATAAATATATGCAGAAATTTTTTAAATTTGCACTGCTATCTGTGAAAAACATGATAATTAAATTTCCAAACAAATTTAATTAAATACTAGGTAAAAAATGTTTCTATGAAGCAATCAAACAGTTACAGACCTGCAATATTTTTTTTTAGCAAAAACCATCATTAACCAAGCATTAAAAAGATTAAAAATAAGACTTTTATTTTAAAAATTCCTTAATCTAATATAAAAAATATAAGAATTTCTCTCAGAAAATTTGATTTAAGTTATATTGATCAATGAAATATATTCTGTGCCTTGCCTTATTTAAATGTTTTGGAATTTTAAGATTTCATCTGAAGAAGGCTTAGACTATGCTCATATCGATCAATCTTTCAAGTTAATTAAACGTCGAGTTTCGTACCAAAGTTATATATCAAGCTTAGTCAAAATGTTTTTTGATATTTGATAAAAATTTTAAATAAATAATCTCTAATATGGAAGAAAAATATAGAAGCCATTACAGTTTAAACATCCTCTTTCTAATGAAATGTACTAGAAAGTGATCTGGGCTATTTTATAAAAATTTTCTCTGAAATATATTTTTTGAAAAAATATATATATATATATATATATATATTTTATGTCCAAACATTTTGTTGGGAAATATTTTCATTAATAGTGCAAAATTTAAACTTTCTGTTACAAGAATTTTAGCAATAGAAATTGACTTGTTTTCAAGAAGTAAAAATGGTACGATTTTAAATGTTATATATTTAGAAAAATTAGCACAAGATGCTAATAATTTTTAAGCCATTAAAAAACAGTATCTAATAATTCCTGTTCATTTTATCTGTGTTGTTCGTCCAACTCTCAATAAAATATTTCCAAAACAAAATATCACAAAGCATTCAAATTCTATAAGATCATTTCTTATATCCAAGATATATATTATTAGTAAATTTTGGTATGCTAGATAATCTGATTCTAGATAGCGACCGTATGAAACAACATCAATATCTTCAACTATTGATTCTGAAGTCTCCAAGTTTCTCTTTGAACGATGGCGATATTCCAAATTTTATAAAATTCTACAGGCAATAAATTATTTTAAACAATTTGACACGCGTAAAAAATATTATTTTCATTTGAAAGTGTTTTTGGGGGGAAAAAAAAGCTACAATGTTACTTATTATCGGTAAAAACTTTTTTTTTTGTTTAAATTAAAGATTTTTTCTATAATAATTTCTAGATAAATGTTTGTAAAAAAATAATAGCTTAATTACGTAAATTTTTTCTTTTATTACCTTACAAATCGACATCTATTTCACATAAAATGAGTTAACAAATTTAACGCAACATGATTTCCTTTTATGCAATAAAATAAATTTTATTGTTCACGTTTTAATTAACCTTATGAAATTTTTTTATGCTTTTTAATATCATAATTTAAAATTTTTTAATTATGTTTTAAACTTTATTATATTAAAAATAATATATATTACGAAGTTTTTTCCAAATTTAAATCAACATATAGGCCTACGTAGGTTTAGAAACATTTAACAGAATTTCTTCCAAATTACAATGTTTACATTATAATTTTATACTAGAGCCAAAGAAGCATCCAAGGTTAGGTTTCATTCGGATTTTTTTTAAATAGATAAATTCAAATTTAAACTACAATAAGAGAACAAAAGAGACTGGTATCAAGAAGTTGACACAGTTCCTTTCTATGCTATATAAAATGGCAGAAAGTTTGTGATTCAGTTCAAGGTAATAGTTAAACATGAAAAAGTATTTGTTGTGACAAATTAAAAATAAACGAATAATTTAAAAAAACTTTATTGTGAATGATATAATAAAAAAAAAGAAAATTTGCTATTTTAAAATGACAGAAAATAAAACGTTTATTTTAATGAGAAAGACTCATTGGAAACAAATCAAATCTGCATAACTTATTCTTAATTCGTATATTAATTCTATTCAGGGTTATAAACTGAAATACCTTGAATAATAATTATAATTCTCTATCTTTCATAAATATGACTAGAAGAATTTGTTCTATAAATATTTTCTTTAAAGAATCGACCAGTAAAATATGTGAATATATTTTAATAAATTTTAAATGCATTAATAAATTAATAAAATCTATTTAATATTAATAAATTAAATGCATTATATTTGTATATTTTAATGCAAAATATACAAATTTAAGAATATAAACTGACTATATCTTTAAATGTAATAAATTTTGCGAAAAAATGAATAATGCCAAATAATGAATTTTTTGCATTTTCAGTTTATATATAGATTATACATTTCATTTTTTATAAATATGGCTTTTTATACAAAATTTCAAGCTAAATCAGGTTTTCTTTCTATAGAACTGACAAAGTTGTCACTCAATAGAAAAAAGAGGGGATAAAAAGCATAGTGTTTCCGATTCTATTTGATCTATATACTGAATACGAAATTTGAACTCTATTGGAATTCCTTACGAAACATAAATATTACCAGTTCCGATAAACAGATAAAAAGAGTCTGAATAATAGTCAGTCGTTAGTGACCTGTAAAATTTTAAATCCAGATGTTTAAAGCTAAAAGAAAATTTAAAAGAATTTGAAAAATTGAGTTGGGATATATAGGATGACTAAAATAAACATATCCGTCTGTTTTGCTTGTTTAGTACTTATTTATAACGTTTTTTAATCTAAAGATTTTATATTTTAGTTAAATTTATAGAATAATAATTAAATAATGTTTTTTTTTTTGTAATTTTAAATAAAACATATATCTTTTCTTTCTATAAGATAGTTGTTCACCATCACAGTTTAGTCTAAATTCGTTGAATTTTTGCTTTTATATTTTATTTTTGATCAGTTATGGTGTCGAGAAAAATGAATTTTGTTGTTAAGGTAACTTCCTTGCAAATAAGTAAGGTTTTACAATAAAGCAACCTTGATGGCGAACGTATATTTCTTCGGGCGTCATAACTCGTTAATTTAATAAAGATAAAACTCCAAAGCATCTATTTAATGAATTTAAATTAAATTAAAGATGATAAACAAGTTTCTTAATAGTAAAAAAAAGCTTTGTTGAATATTTTTTCATCTTGTATAGACTATCTTGTTGAATAGGTGTTAAGCAGTGTCTTAAATTTATATATTTTATAGATTACTAATGACTAATACAGAATGTATTCAATATAATAATAAAATATTCATGAAATCTTAAAATAATTATAAATTTAATATTATAAATTGAACATTAAAAGAAAATTATATGGGAAATAATTAATGATCTTATCACTCTTTCTTTGTTTTTATTAATATTCTTATACAGTAGTTATATAAACAATATGAGTCTAAGGAATAGTAATAAAAACGAGTGATAAGATCATTTATTAATTCTCACATAATTGTTAATAAACTCTTTTCTATGGATACTATTTATGACGAATTCATTATTAAATTATTAAACTTAAAAAAGCTTATAAATTTTCTTATCTGAAGTATTTACTCAATGGAAAAAAATTATTTTTATAGAACATCGTTATTTATATTCAGTACATATATTTGTATATTTTTAATTAATTATAATTTATTATTTTTTTAGCCTACTTTTCGAAGGAAAGTAGGCTAAAAAAACATGAGAAATGAGAAAATTCTCAATAACATTAGAAAATTATTGCCATCTCTGCCTGTTTATCTGTCCACTATGGCCCCACTTAAAACTTTTTGACAAATTAATATATAGTATTTTCATAGAATTTAGTAGTGATATTCTGTGTTATGTAAAAAAACTTCGATGCAGTATCATTAAAGTCCTCTTACTTCATCCAATTAAAATTGCCAAACGTTCAAACTTCTGAAATACTCTCTTAATATATATAATATTGAACTATTTATTGAATTTATATAAATTTAACAGGAAGATCAACTCGATAAAGATGATCGCCGTTTAATATCAATTAAAGTTATCGCCAACCATTTAAAAATGAAGGCTTTCAAATTTTTTAATTATTTGATTGAATTTTATATAATTTAGCAGGATGGATTTTTAGGATTAATGTCGAATCTGAAGTCAAAATAAATTAAACCCGTAGATTCATCCGCTTAAAAATAGTGGAAGTTCAAGCTTTTACTATAATAATTATGAATCTTTTTATTAATGTTCTAAGCCAGAGATTCTCAATTAGCTAAGAGCTGTGGACCCCTATTTTTTTTTTTTTTTTTTTTTTTAAGATAAGCCACGGATCTCATACTTTTTAAGTTTTGGTATCTGTGTAGTAGTTATGGTCGAAATATAGCGAGTAAAAAAGTGAGTTTAAAAAGTTGGGGTTTCTGTATAAAATGATGGTACGGATCACCAAACGGAATTTGTTTGGTGATCCGTACCATCAATTTAAATCTAAACTATAAGTATTTAAACTATAAGTATATTGGATTTAAACTATAAGTATATAAGTATATTGGATTTAAACTATAAGTATATTGTGTGTATATATATATATATTACTCTAGTCTGTTTCTTTTATTATTTTATATTTTAAAAATCTGAAAAATATCTTTAGAAAATTATTTAATAAATTAATATATTTTAATTTAATTTATTGATTTTTTCAATACTTTTTAATTTTTATGAGTTTAAGTTATGTTTTAGATTCGATTTTAAATCAATTTTATAATTTAAAACCAATTATTGTTCAGTTTATGTATGGTATAATTTTGGATTAGTTAAAGAACATCTTCAAAACCTCTAATACAGTATTTAATTAAATATTTTAATTGTTTATAGTTGGATTAATAGATTTGAAATTCCTCAAGTATGTGAAATGGGATAGACAGCTTATAATGAACCGTATTGTTACATTTAATGCAAAAGCCAAAATCAACATTATTCAATATGTTGAAAATAAGATTTTAAACCAAAGCAAAAAAATGCCGAACATTCTTCTGAAATTGTTAAGAATTAACCAGATAATATTTAAAATATATTTGTACAACTTTAAAATATGAATGAAATATGTATGATACAATGCCATACATATTGCATATTTAAATAGTTATTTAAATTATCACATTAATACTAATAATTTAGTATTTGTACTCGAATTTTTTTATATCTAATTTACAGTCACGTAATTAAACTCGCTATATTTAATTTTTTTCTCTTTGCTATCTTATTTCTAATCCAATATAACTTCTGAAATTCTACCAGTTTTCGATTCAATAAAATAATTTTACAATTGACATAATGACAATTGTGAATAGTTATTCAATCTGTGTAAAATAATGAGACTTTCTTCAATGTTTTAGTAATCTTACTTACTAAATAAGATTGTTAAAACTTACTAATTTACCAAGTAATCTTATGCGTTAAGCTACAAATTTATATGAAATGAAAATTGTTTTTAAAAGATACGATTATAAAGGTTTGCCTATTTGTATATCATTAGATGATTTTCATGCACTTCAATGATCATAAAAATCACAAGCATTGGAAAGAATTACAGGAACTGATGAAGTTAATAGCAAGCAGAAGTACAATATATTAATAATATTTTAAAAATAATTATTCTGTTTATGTGAAAAACGATGTTTTTCAAACATCCCTGGTTTCAAACAGTTCAAGAGCGTTTTCATGTATTTAATAATTTAAATGAACGTAAATGTTCTTGAATCATAATATACACAAAAAATTAGAGAAAATTTAAAATCCGGAAATAGGATTATTGAAATCTAATTCTTTATTTTTGTAATATTTAAATAGTTTTTTTTACAAAATTTGAACGGTATCTAAGATCGAATATCATTACATTCATTTATTTTTTTCAATAATGATAGTAGTAATGAAATATCCCATCAAAAACATCTCATATGTAAGAAAATAAACCAAGTACAGTATTACCTGAACAGGATATTTGTGAAAATTTAGATACGATTATTTTGGTTGATGTTGTCATATTATTTTCTTAAATCGTCAAATAAGTATTTGCATCGAAACTGCATGTAAATACTTGTTTGACGATTTAAGAAAGTAATATGATAACATCAACCAAAATAACGCATCTAAATTTTCACAAATATCTTGTTTCGGTAATACTGTACTTGGCTTATTTTTTTACATATGAGATGTTTTTGATGGGATTGTACTCACTTCAGTTCCAGAAGTAACATTAAATATACTTATGTTAATTTATGATCATATAAGAATAAATATTTACGATTTTATGCATTTTGTTTTTTTTTTTCATTTTTTTCTTGTCTGGCTTACGACAGTTTAGAAAGTTTTAAATGTGGCCTTTACATAAAAAAGATTGCCCATTCCTGATTTAGACTATATAAGGGAGCATTATGTATATCTTAGTTTTACTAAATTTATCATAATCCAAACTTTCTCAGCATTTAATTTTAGAAATATTATTTTAATAAAAAATAAACAATGGGTTTTTAAAATTCTTTGTAATCAATAAATTATAATCAGGTAAGTCGGATGAAATTATCACCATAATCTGAAAGTTCTAATGATATATAATATTTGTAATATGACGAAAACACGAATTCGTAATAATAATTGACAAAATTATTAAAATAATTAGCTGCTGCGCTAATTACAATTATTCATAACTTTATAAATACAGTAATAGCATCTTTACTAAATCTTTATTTGACATTTCTACAATTTTAAGAACATAAATTTTCATTTAACAAATAAAATTACGAATAATTAAATTATTAGCATAATTAATGTAACTCAAAACAAAGAAATGTAATTATATTCTCTGTTAACTTCATATAATTGATACAGAACTATAACTTGAGTAGTTGAGTAGTATAACATCTGTAAAAGAAACATTAATTTAAGAATATGTTAAATACTATAAAAATAATTTATATTTTATTTATCATTATGTAATAAAAGTTTATTCATTTATTCACACAAAATATTCACTCACGTTTAAAATATATAATTTGTTTATTGGAAAGAATCCTAGGAAACTGAATGACAATTTCGATGGATTGCATGCATCCAACGTATTATATCCCTGGAAAACAAATAAATAAATCAATAAATATAAGTTTGTTTAAAGTATACCTAGATCTTTTATTGACTTTTGCCATGGCTCTATCCATCACCTGGTGGGTATTTTTGGCGTTCTTTCAAGGGCGATCCTATATCGTTGGGATGATCTATATTCCATTTTGAAATACAAATGAAATCGTAAACTATGTTCTGCTTACAATATTCATTACGAGAAAGAAAAGGAATAAGTTTGCATGTTTTCCGAAAAGAAATTAAGATTTATCGAAGATTAACTTAAAAATAGGAAAAGATGTAACTAATAATTTTCGCCTTTGTAGCAACCATTTCAAATTGTCTTTGTTTTACTGTAAATGTTAAGCCAAAACAGATTTTCGTTAATTTTAGTAATTTACATACGTGATATCTGATAATCAGATCAGATTAAAACCTGATTAACACTTTAGAATATGGCTTCAATAATTCTATAAACGATGTTTCAAAAAAATATACGGTCTCATCTTTACAATGGCGTAGCGAGCATAACTGGGCCCGGGCACGATACCTTTTTGGCGCCCTCCGAAAAACATACACTGTTAACAATTTCACTCATACACTGTTCACTGAATAATAGAATCGTCGAGTAGATGATAAAAAGTAAAATGTATAACAAAGATACCTATAGTTATAGTTCGGCCGCCGAATTAATATTGATAATAGTTGAAGGTCGAAGGGATTATAATGTAATAAAAAACTATAATGTATTGTTTGTTATCGTTTTAAAATAACAAGCGTGAGCTGTATATGCATTTCGTTTAAAAAAAAATAAAAATATATCACTATTTTAGAAAAATAAAGTGTTCAGAAAGAAAGAAGAAAGAATGTTTTGTATACAGAGATATTTGATTGATTTACTGCAAACATTATTTATAACATATTTTCTCAGACAAATCAAGGAAATAATAAATTATATTAGAATAATTATTAATTTAAAATATATTTCCCAGAAATCGATCAAAATAAAAATTGAAAATTTCCAGAAAATCTTGTTTGTCTTGTGGACCATTTGGCACTTCTCTGTGAGTGGTGCCTGGTGCATGATAGATCCCTTGCCCCCCTTCACTACGTGACTGGATTGAACATCAATTTTCCAGATAAGAAAATTGATGTTCAGTCCAGAATTTGTCTGAATTAAAGAAGATGCCAGATAATAATTTGGCATCTTCTTTAATTCAGACAAAATTATCATAGTGCAAAATCCCTGTTATCACCCAACTAATTGATGCAAAAACAGCAAAACAAACTCAATCTCTAAAAATATCTTCAAGTAATTTTGTTTTAATTGGTTATAAACTTACAAAATATATGAAATACAATATTAAATATTGATATGTATCTTAAATGCAATATCTAAAAATTTTATAATGTCCCAGATTCATTTCTTTATTATATTTAACATATTTTGCAATCAAAATTAGAATCAAGCTAAAATTCAAATTTTGCAGTAATATGTATTTTACTGTATATACAATTCAATGATCCCTTATTCTCACCATATTTGTTTTTATTGTGGCATTGAACATAAAAATAATCACATATTAAATCCTGAATTAAATCATACAAACTTTTGTTTGAACACACATTTTTACAAATTATCTAAGCAATTACTGTATTTAGTTGTGAAATATTCTCTCTCATATAATTTTCCTCTCAAGATTTGGAAGAGAAAATTAAGAAAATTCATTTTATTTTCTGGATTTAATTTTTTATTACAATATATATATCTAGCAATTATCAACCATATTTTAAAAGAAAATTTTTTATGTTAAATCTATAAAAAAGCATTATTGAAATAGTGACTTAAAAATAGAAAAGTAAGACCAAAACAACACATGCAAATAAAATTTTACAGGAATGATTGGAATGAAAATACAGCCAGTCAACACCAATTTGCTAGAAGTGCAGATCATTATCCTTGCTCATTATTTGTCAATTTGCTGTATTTTATTTAATTTTGTAGCTAATGCTGCCATCATCTATACTAAAAGTAATAAAAAAATAATCATCTATTATATAAACAATAACAATTTTTTGCTACTTATAACTGCATTATAAATGTGTCTGGGAAAATACAATATTTTCTTTGTACTGTAATCTGCTTTAAAAAAAATCATTTTTATAAATATCAAATATTTTAAAATATTTTTTATGATAAAGCTGAAATTATTAAATAGAAAATACATCACTGCACTTAGTCATGTTAGAAATATAAACAAGATGGCAAATTTCCAGTAAAGAATATTGTCACATAAATTATTTTTATTTTAGAATTCAAATATGTGTTGCTTCTACTTTTCACTATTTTTTCTTATATTTGAATTATTAAGATATTTTTATAAATACAGTGCTCCCAAGTTATAATGCAGGTTAGTGGGGTAGTAATCCAACCTGCATTATAAGACAACTGCAGCTTCTCTTATTCTCTAATTTAATGATTCTCTACTGGTCTAAACATTTCTAATTTTATACTATTGATCCTGATAAATATAGTTGCACATTTGACATTTAATAATCAATAAGAGATGGATGAGAAATGTTATGAATTGCTTATAACTAATAAGGATTCAACAGTTGCCGACCTCTTGAAAATTAATTATAATGATTAACAATTTAGAAAAAATATTTATTAATAACCTACATCATTTTCATAGTTTTTTATAAAGTTGAATTACATCTCATATCACCATCAAAACTGCTGCCAAATAGCAAGCAACAAGATGATGGATGAGCAGCACACCACTTGGCTATTGGGAGATTTTTTCAAAGATATTTTGAAATTTATATAAATTACATCAAAATTATTAACATGAATTTAAATTTCTATTATTTTATCAAAGATAATAATAATAATAGTTTTTAAAGTTTTGTTAATTTTAATTCTGTTATTATTTTAATATGATGATGAGAAGTTAACAAGGATGTCAGTTATGCATTGTATTATATTTTACTCAAAATCTCTGTCAAAAGAATGGGGAACAGGAAAGACCTGTAGTATATCGGAATCTGCAGTATAAACAACAGTGTTATATCTGGGAAGCACTGTACTTTACTAAAATTTCACATAATTTTCCTTTTTCATATTGCAGGGTATCAAAAATAAAACAAAAAGGAAGAAATTAAGGAAGATATAATATGCATGTACAAATATATGCATAAAATCATTCTTTAAGCATGTACATATTTTTAAATTCTTAGATATAATGAATAATATCTATAACTAACAGTAAATTTTAGCCAGTCCAATGGTGTAATAATTTGATTATAATGAGCCTCATGGTTCAAATAATCAAATTTAATTATATATGTTTAAGTTTATAGTAATCTATCATGCTTTAAAGACATGGAAATAATATAATTAGTAATTTAAAGGTGTATTGATGAATTATTATTATATGTCCTTTGTTAGCTGGCAAAACAGCTAATCTAGCAATGCTCTGGAATCAAGCATGCTGGAAAATCAAGATTCAAACTATATTATATTACAACATACTAAATGAATTCACAATTTCTACCCCATTGATTTGCTTTTCATGCTGGCATCCATCCCATTGCATTTATCCTGTTCACATTTTTTTCACCCTTGTTCCTTTCATCAATAAGAATGAAAACCTCATGAAAATACTCTTACTATTCATCCCATAACATTTTGCATCTTACCTATGAATTTGAAAGTAAATATAGCCCTACTTTGTTTATCTCTTGTCTTTCATATATTTTCAAATATTCATTTGTTCTCTTCAAAATCATTCTACAGTTTTCTCTCTCTTTCTCTTCTCTGTCTTTTCTCTCTGCCATTTTCTTCTTACTTCATTCATACCTGTTTATATTCTATCTTGTATCTCTTATATTCAACTAAATTCACTTTCATTTAATATTACTAGGTTTGCTCTCTTCTTCTTCATTACAGCATGTACTACTTTATCTGATTATTCCATCATGTATCTCCTTTCTGTCCATTGTTTCTTCACCAACTGCTTTCTATTGCAACACTCATTACAAATCATCACATACTCCTTAAAATATGGCCATAAATCTTCCACATTACAGATACTCTCATTCATTGGATCCAATCTTTCATATCTTTCCTTTTATGCATTTTTTACTTTGTATGCAAATCTACATTTCCCTTATCATCATAACTTTACTATCTACTGTCTTAGATAGATATCAATAAATTACTATTACTGTTACTATCTTACTGCCTTAGATAGTATCAATAAATTAATCATACTACTCTGATATTTTGCGCAACTCTCCTAAATATACAGATAGATAGTCTTGTGTTTCAATCTACTAGAAACTATATGAGATTAACATTGTATATCATAAAATTATTAGATATTATATGTACTTCTAATTGAGATCAAAAATATGCATAAACATGTTATGATATACATCCTAAGTGGTAACTACAGATATTATGATGACACTCCAAAAGAATAAGTAGTTGTTTCAAATTTTTATTTTATTTAACATTTTTTTCAGATTTGATGTTTGAGTTGAAATCCTATATTAGAGTAGCTTTTGACAATTCTTGTTTCTTAGTAATACTTTCTTAACATTCATTCAGTTCATGTAACAGGAAATAGTTTTATTATTAAAACATTTTCAGCCATACTTTGAGGCCTTCATCAGTAACAAATTCTTTTTCTACAAATATTTTAGAACAGAACACAATTAGTTTTAAATTCTTTCTTAATTTAGAACTAATTGCATTCTGTTCTGAAATATTTGTAGAAAAAGAATTTTTATACTGACAAGTGCCTCAAAGTATGGCCAAAAACATTTTAGTAATAAAACTATTTCCTGTTACATGAGCTGAATAAATATTAAGAAAGTATCTTATATTAGTTCAACCTGATCAAATCTTCATGCATGGTTATAGCCTAATTCATCATCTGTTTTGTAATAAATATAAGATTAGCCATATAAAACCATTCTAAAGATTGATGTGATTAGCCATATATTTGAATATATACTCAATTTTATGGCTAATCTTATGAAGTTTGAATTCATAAATTCTGAACTCTCAGATATTGAGGAACTAATATATTATATCAGCTGAATTAGAGAAAATGGCATCTTTTCCTGTCTGTTGAGTAGATTTGCCTCACAAATGATAATTTGTGAGAAAAATCACAAATTATCATTTGTGATTCAATTGTGCCTCACAAATTATGAGGCACAATTGAATCATTTGTGAGGCACAATTTAATCATTTGTGATTCAATTGTGCCTCACAATTTGTGATTCATTTGTGTTTCAATTGTGCCTCACAAATTATCACAAGTGATAATTTGTGATAATAGACAAATTATCACAAGTGATAATTTGTGAAGCACAATTGCCTCACAAATGATAATTTTTGATTTTTTCATAGTTGCATACTTATGAACATTTTTGCATATTTGTGAAGATGGTTATTCTGATCTCTGAAAAAATGTTTATGAGAATATATAAAACTAGAACTAAATGTTTATACAGCATTTGTATATGATATATCTATTTTTTGTAAAATTCTGATTCTGGAGAGTTTTACTGTTCTTTTTATCTTTATTACTGTAAAGTATTTGCTATTATAATCTGTTGTATTTGTTAATAAATAAGATAAATTTTTATTATTGTATTAATTTTATGCTGATCTATGGATTTGAATATTTATGAAGAAAAAATAAATATGATATTCCTAAAATTAAAATTGTATAATTGATTGAAAGTATAATTAATATCAGGGAATATAATACAACAGATCCATAAACAATAATGTTCAAAATTTTTAATTTTCTATAATAGGTTGTTTTATAATCATTCTAAAATTATTTATATTGAAATTATAAAATAGTGAAATTTTAATGTTTCAAATGAAGAGTATAATTATATAAAAACTTGAAATTATCCATGTATATTAAATATTTCAGTATAGGTATCTCTCCTATAACAGGGTAGATAGATCCTAAAAAAACTGTGTTGTGTGAAACTGTGTTATATGAGACCTGGAGTCAATACAAAAAGGAGAATTACATTCCAAAACTGATTAAAAATAAATAACTTTCTTTAATTCCACATTCTACATTTTTAAGAAACTTGATGTTTATTAAAAATATTAATAACAAAATATAATGAAAGAGAAAAATAGACAAATTCCAGTAGCACTAAGGCAGGATTTTGTTTGTAAAAACACAGTAAACAGTAATTGAAGAGAAGCGCTTTTGACTTTAATAAGTTCTCCTCAGCTCCATACATTAAAAGAACAAACAACGGTTAACAATCTTTCGAATATATACAAAATTGTAGTAACTATAGTAACCAAAAACATAATTAACAGATGTTGACTACAATAAAACAACTAAAGCTAATATGTTTCTTAAAAATTATACATAAATTATATTAGCAAAAATAAGGGTACGATATTACCGGTAATATCGTACCCTTATTTTTGCAACTGTGTGTGTGTGTGTGTGTGTGTGTGTGTGTTGCAAATTGTCTGAAAAATTGGTTATCCTGGGAAATTAATATTCTGACTACCCTGGTTAATTAGGAGTCTACTGTATCATAAAAATGATGCTGATTTGGCCTATGATGTCTTCTTAAAAAAATTAACTTCATATACAGAGATTTCTGAAAGTGTCATTTTTATTATATTTGATAAATTTTGTACTTTTATACAAATTCATTTTTCAGAAAATCCATAGTTTGGCAAAAAGTATAATTTGGGATGGACTATATCCTGAAATTATCAGATTAATGATCTTGCATAATATATTAAATCTAATTAACAATAAAATTAGTATATTTGTAATTCAATTTAGAAATGTTATTAAAATATTATAGTAATTATTTGTAAAGAAATTTTAAATATTTTTTTATTTCAGTCATGCAGATGGATCTTTAAAATTTTGGGATGCATCATCAGGTATAGTTTATTTCATTTCCTATAAAATTTAATTAAGAATTTGATTTTAAAACATATATCAGATTGCAATCTAATTATAACTAACATCAAGATTTAAAAATGAGATAAATTAACAAATACACAGTTTCATTTTACTGTGTTTTAATTTTTTTAATTAAAGATTATATAATTAAAATGATTTTAATTCATTTTCCTTAATATTAAGTTTACTTATGATATTCATTCAATGACACAAAATACAAAATTTTATCTTTAATGGTTTGATATTTACACTGAAAAATTTATGGAATTAGTTCTAACACCTTTATTTATTCACTAAATTTTATATAAATAAAATTTTTTATCATTTTGTTTTATTTTATGTGGTCTGGGTAAAAAGGTAATGAGCAAGCAAGAAGTGGTGTTAGTGTGCTGATGAATGAGAGAATTAAAAAAGAATGTTAGAATACAAGTGTGTGAATGACAGAATAATATGAGTAAGGAAAAAATTAAGACTGCAGAGGTGTGTCTGATAGTTGTGTATGCTTCTGTGGATGGTTCGAATGAAAATGAAAAAGATAAATTCTGAAGTGACATGAATGATGTAATAAATGAAAGTCATAGCACTGAAAGAGTGATTATAGCTGAAGATTTGAATAGCAGAGTTGGAATGGAGAGAGATGGAGTGGAAAGACTGATTGAGAAATATGGTAATCCTAGAAGGAATGATAATGAGGAGCAACTGTTGAAAGTGTCTGCTAGCATTTCTCAAACGGGATTATGGGATCCCGTTATCCCGGGAATCTTGGGTAAAAAGTTATCCCGTTATCCCGGGATAACAAACTGAATTTTGCCGGGCCTTCTTTTGCCGACCTACAGCCGTTACTCATGAGAGTCACGACTAATGACTAGTCAAAAAAAGCTTATTTCTGTCTGTATCTTGGCATTTGACCGGCAAAAGCAGGTGTTACTTGGTATGAGTCATCAGTACTGCTGGTTTGGTAGATAGGAATGCAAATACTAGCCTTTTTCCAAATTTTGCTCGCTAAACGTGGCAATTTTATTGGTTTATGATGAAACACGTTAAGGAATCGTCATAAATAACTGTAATTTTTTTCTAATCCTACCGTTTGGGACGTTCGTCAGAGTCAATAGCTTAAATAACCCTATAATGTCAACTGGAAGTGCATCTAAAA
>WUQG02415759.1:0-15740 GCA_011317285.2 Androctonus mauritanicus | reverse complement strand
AAACGACAAAATTTTCCGGTTCCAATTGTATTATATTAACCATATTTCACTGTAAATAAAATTCCATTGCCTTAATTCAGTTTCTTTTATCCCGGATATATGGTCACCCCGGATATAAGGTCAATTTTTCCAGGTCCGCTGAAGTGACCATATAACGAGGTCTGACTGTATATCTATTTCTCCTATTGATAATCGCATTGATCTAGGTATAATCCTTGATCATCATCCATTTTAAATTTTCTACTGAAATAATACTTAATAAAATTCATCAAAAATCTACTTTTACAAAACAATACTTAATGAGAAATCAACAATCTTCATGTTCTGTAATCTTGGTTTTTGCAATAATACATATGGGATATCCATTTATACATACTCTTCTAAAACAACTACAGTAACTCAAACTGCCCTTCTCGGTAATGTATACGTAATATTCTTAATTCTTTAAACACTTTCAAGCAATCCAAAATAAACTCACAAAAATTTAAATTACAGCTTTATTAAGCAAATGGAGCATTCTAGAATAGAATAGATTCTTTATTAATATCTAGAACTATTAATATCTGTAATTCTATTCTATAATTCTATATATTCTATTTCTATAATTCTATATATTCTATTTCTATAATTCTATATCTATTCTATTAGTATCTATTAATAGAATAGATTCTTTATTGATATCTTATAGACTATAGAATAGAATAGATTCTTTATTAAGCAAATGGAGCAATGAATAGAATAGAATCTATTCTAAGAGCTGAGGATGGCTTGTAAGCCGAAAGCACTCCATTTGCTTAATAAAGCTATAATTTAAATTTTTGTGAGTTTATTTTGGACTGCTTGAAAGTGCTTTAAAGAATTAAGAGTATTACATATCCATTAAAACATTAGCAGCTCAATCATACTTAGATATCAGCATATTGCAAGCAATCAAATTATTTGAATCTCTTCTACTACTAGTTCAGAACTAGTTCAGACAATGTATCACTTGATGGTTCCAATCATTCAAACTTATTGAATATACCAGAATTTAATTACTGGACTGACAAAAGTGATCTGCTTCATCTTACTAAATATATAAATGGCTATTTTCCTCCAGATAATATTTTTTATAATGTTCCACAGTTTGACATAAGTGAATAAAGTTTATAGTTCTGTTGTAAACTACTACATCAGAACTATAAACTTTATTCACTTAAATAAATTCAGAACTACTAAATATGTCTGATTCATAAATTCAGAAAGATTAAATATATCCATTTCAGGTCCATGCTGCCAAACTTTTAACCATAAATTTTAATCTTTCTACTATCATTACTTTGTTTTTCCATATTTATGTATATTTTAATGTTTATTTTTCATAAGTTTTATGTAATGGGACAACTTGCATTGTTTTTGGTGATGGACTTTAAATAAATAAATAATAATGAAAAGAAAAAGAATTTTTATATTTTATGTGACTAATTTAATTATTTATCTAATATTAATAAAGAAAAAATATATACTTGCCTTTTCTAAAAGATCTGAAAAATAAAAGTTTTAACAATATAATTCCTTTTTATGTAAAAACAAAAATATAAAATATATTTTAAAATTAAAATTTATTATAATCTTTAAATACAGACAGTCTTTAAGCTCAAACTAATGACAGGATTCTATTCCAAAGACCAGGTTGTGTCATAAATATTTTATACTTAAATTCTCTCTATTGATACTGATTATTCAGTATACGTAATACAGTTTCATATTAAATTGATAAACACAAAACTGAGAGAACCAGAACCACATATAAAAATGGCTATTATCTATATATCAGACAATAATGTATGGATTTGCATATATATGAATTGTATTGTTTAGTTATACATCTACAACCAATATGCATGCAATTGGATATATACATATATGTCATTTGTATTACAGGCATAGTCAATATGTATGTATTGTTCACAAGGCTAGCTGACTACACCATAATTTTAAGTATGAGTTGTCATAAGTTGAGGACCATCTGTATTCTGAGAATTATAAAATATTTTAATCAATAGAAATTATTATCATTATTAATAATATAATAATTTATTATATATTTTTCCAAAATTTTTGGGAGATATAAATTATCCCAAATAATTTGGAAATATGACTCATTTATAGTTTTCTTGATATTTCAGTCTTTTGATCTTATCTTTCTTCAAGAAACATAATTAATAATATATAGTACAGTATAAAACTACTTATCTCTTAAATACAAATGTAACTTGTTCAAAAAAATTATTTATACTTGTGAAAATTTAATAATATATAAAATTTCAGTATATAAGTTCAGAACAGTTCTTGATTTTTAGAAAAATAGCCTAATATTTTTACAGCATATGCAAGGAAAATATAAATAGTATTAAAATGCAAATAAAGTTTATCAAAAAGTTGATTATTCCAGTCCAATGAAAACATATAGTAAAGTTTTGGAAAAGATATCTAAGAAGATATTAATTGGTTTCAGTGCTCATTATGATTAATAAGTACAAATAAAAATGCAATAAATGATGATACTAAATAAATTAATTTTTAATGATGTAAAATATTAACAAACATTTACATAAAACAAGTATTTTCAATCTCAAATCATAAATATCATCATCAGATTGTAACAAAGCATGAAGCAAAGTTGTTTTTACCAACAATAAAAAGAGGAGAGCATACATAAACAGATCAGACAGTCAAAATGATTGGACAGAGGAGAATGAAGAAGAGAAAATTTAATAAAACTATGCCATTAAGAAAAGAATAGAATTGTAAATTTAGAGGAAATAATAACCAGATAGGAAGAAGGAAAAATAAAGGGATCTACTCAAGGCAAGAAGGATAGAGTTATGTAACTGAAAAAGAGAAACAGAAAAATACAAAAGCTAATGTTATGAAAGCAGACATAATTAAAAAAAATAGGACTGAAAATGAAAAGGGAATAAAAAGATATTGTAATTGGAGAAGCTATTGTTTTTTACATTTTAGAAAATTTATCATAACAGATCAGATTTGCAATATCATTATAAAAGGTGTCTCAAAAAGAATGCCAGATTTGAAAAGCTCGTTATTTTTATTTATTGTTATTGGCAACATTGTTTTTGCATGTTTTATCATCAGTGATCATTGAGATTATGTTTTGTTACTGTGCTTTTATTTTCAGGTCAGTGTTTGTGGAGTATCATCATAGAAAGATACAGTACAGAACAGCAAGTGTTGATTGTGAAAACACACTACAAGAATAGTGAAAGTTTTGCGGAAACTGTTTGGAAACTCCATACAATTCTTGGATACAACAATGCACCAAATGAATCCACTATTCCTAGGTTGATCAAGAAATTTGAAAAAACCGGTTCAACAGTAGACATCAAAAGTCCTGGATGCCCTCGAAGTGGCCGGAGTGAGGCAAATGTTGTTGCTGTGTGTGATTCTGTTATTGTGAGTCTGGGAAAACCATGTCACCATCATGCTCAAGAAATGCATATGTGTCCAGCAACAATGCACAGAATCTTAACAAAAGATTTGCATTTACACCTGTACAGAGTTCAGTTAACACAGGAACTTAAACCAGCAGATCATGGAAAACAACGTCAATTTGTGCAATGGATCCTGGAAAAGGAACGAAAGAGCCATGGTTTCACAAAGTGCATCATTTTCTCAGGTGAAACTCACTTCCATTTAAACGGCTTTGTGAACAAGCATAACTGCCAAATATGGGGATCAGAGAACCCAAGAGTAATTCATGAAAAAGACATGCATCCTTGTTGAGTTATGGTTTGGTGTGAGATTTGGAGTGGGGGCTTAATCAGTCCTTACTTTTTTGAAGATGAACAAGGAAGGGCTGTCACAGTGAATGGAGTTCATTATCGTGTGATGCTCACTGCTTTCCTTTGGCCCCATTTAGATCAAATGAACATTGACAATTTATGATTCCAACAAGATGGTGCAACTTACCACACTTACCACACTTTAGGAGACATAATCACTCTGCTGCATGAAAAGTTCCCGGACAGACTAATCTCGTTACAAGGAGACCAACCTACCCACCTCGATCTTGTGATTTGACACCTTGTGACTTTTTCCTATGGGGGTATGCTAAGTCACAAGTTTACCAGAACAAACACTATAATCTGTTGAAACTTAAGCAAGAAATCTGATGTGTCCTCAACAAAGTTGATGGGGAAATGTGTGAGCAGGTGATGGTTAATTTCATGAACTGAGCGATCGCTTGTAGGGTTAGTAGGAGATCATATGCCCAATATTGTATTTCATGTTTAAACCTCAACATCTTCTGAAGAGAATGGTGTGTTTTGTTTGCTTCTTTCAAATAAATAAATTTGATTCATAGTAGCTTCAAATCCAGCATTCTTTTTGAGACACTCTTTAGATGGATTATTAAATACATAGGAATGTTCTATTTCTAAGGCTTCTCTGAAAATTAAAGAGTTAACAGGGACATTAGGTATAATTACTTTTGGTTTTTCCCAATCAGGAGAGAAATCACCAATAAGCATTTTCTCTACAAGGAAAGAGCAATAATTTTCCTTTTGAATGTTGGAAGCATGTCAGCAATATGAGTCCCCAAATCTCTAGCAGTGGCATCAATGTACAGAATAATTTTATTGGTTTTTTTAGAAGGATAGAATAGATAGTTAAGTTTTTAGTTTTGAGTTTCTATCTATCATTAACAAGAATATGGCAAAGCGATAGATATGAAGAAATTGATAGATTTAAATCCAAATTTGAAAGTCAGCTGTTTAATTTTATAGATCAGAGGGCCAAAATCAGAGCCAGTTCCATAGGTGAGGAAGTGATGCCAAAACAAATTGTAAAAATATGAAATGTACAATGAAAAACAAAAAAAAAATATCAATATGACAAAATTCATACAAAATGTTTCATTGTTGTAGCACTAAGAATTTTGTTAACACTATCTGTAACTATAGCTGCAGCTAAATGAAAATTTTCTAAATTGAAAGTTTTATAAAATTATTTACGAACAACAACTCAAGACCAATTGGATGATTTAGCAATCATTTTTATAGAGAAGATGATATCTAAAACAATAAATTATAAAGATGCAATCAAGCAATTTGCTGCAATAAAAGCTTCAAGAGTAATTTAAAATAAATTATATTCAATTTTTCTGAATTTTAGTATTGTAATGTTAAAACTATTTTTGTTCTTTTCTTAAATACTGTATAAATAAAACTTTTTTTTATATTTAATACAAATTTTTCTTAAAATGTCTGTTATTCTATTATTCATTACTTAGAGTTTTTCAAAACAATTTTAAAAAGCACTGTTTTTAAAGTTGCCTCAGGCACTACAATTAGTCAGCCTGGCCCTGGCCAAAATAATTAATAAAGTACAAAGTGTATTTGAGGTTTACAATAGACTTGAGAGAGAAAACAGTTAAATGAACTGTAAAGAAGAATACCATAGCACTACGAGTAAAGAGAATTTTATTTTGGCAGAACGTTTTCGGACATTATGTTTACCCTCTTCAATGCCAACATTCAGCTGAATGTTGGCACTGAAGAGGGACTAAACATAATGTCCGAAAACGTTCTGCCAAAATAAAATTCTCTTTGCTCATAGTGCTATGGTATTCTTCTTTACAGTTAAATTAAAATTATTATTATTTACACAAAAATGAAAATGTACTTTTAATAAACATAACGTACTTTGATATGAGCGATTAATTCGACGATATTAAATTTAAAAAATAGATTTAATATTTTTATATAAAATATTTATTTTAACATTTTCGTTATATGCTGCTAATTTAATATATGAAAATCCTAATACTTTGATGTTAGCTATTAAATTAATTAGTTTTATCAAATCGAGAAAATTGATGAATTTCTGTAAACTGAAAATATGTGATATAATCTCTCTAAGTATATGTTACTGTAAAAGTTCAAAGACTAGTAAATCCCAACATTTGCCATTATGGGATGAGAATTATCTAGCAAAATATTTAAATTTCAGGCTTTTATACCAAAGGTTATCAGTAATTGTTGAAATTTATCTAAGTGAGTTGGTAAAAGTAATCATAAGTAATATTTTAATTAATTAAACGTACTATATTATTTTAGCCAGCTATTTTCATTTTACTTTTTTGTTGTTGTTTTGAAATTCATTTTGTACTTCATGAGTACTTTATAAAAACCCATATTACCGTTTGTCTATAAAAAATTAGCCAAGCATTTTAATTTCAATAAAATAATTTTACCGACATAAATTATAAAACGAGAATGTAACTTATCAATGCTTAAAATAAATTTTTATTTAGTTTGCTACAATAGACTGAATTTATTTAAAAATTCTTATAGTGTAATTTCAATTTGATTATAAGTTACTTGTTGCAACAAAGTTCATTATTATGACATTTAAAATTGCATAAAGGAAGAGGATTTGCATAAGCACTTTTTTGTTGAACACTTTTTGAAACCTCGGCTTCTAACGAAAAATAATTTACTAATCACTTATAATGATGTTTTGTTTCATCAAAAATTTTTTCCATTTCATTTTTTCCCCAATTAAAATCCAATACTTGTAAACAAAACACTAACAAAAATATATATATTCTCTTTGAGATTCTTTAGCAAACTTGAGAATGTTAGCATTTGTTTCTTTGTTATAAGTATTGCTAATTTTAAATATAAATGAGATTTAGATGATTTTGTTATGTAAATGTTCCAAACTATATTTATCATTAAATTCTTACTACTATCTATAATTGAGTTAATTTTGAATTAAATAATATTGAAAAAGTTCAAAATAAATAAAATGCAACTCCAACTTTGATAATTTTATAAAGCCTTAGAAAACTTTGTAACAAATCTAAGTCAACCTACTACTGATATTTGAACAATGTTAAAAAAAATATAATAATTACAATACTACATAACAGAATAGATTAGAGGTGGGCAACCTCCGGCCTGCGGACCACGCGCAGCCCTTGAGCAAGATTTATCCAGCCTGTCACTAAATTTCTCTGTTGCATAAATTTCTCTACAAAAAACGGTTGCCCATCCCTAGAATAGATAATTATTCTTGAGACTTTAGTAAATGGCCAAAATTTGTTTATTTGGTTTTATCAGAGATTAAAATTATGTTGGACAATTATACAGCTAAAGATCACTAAAAATGATATAGAAATCCCCAAAAATTGCACTAAAATAGCACAACTACATTGTGTATAGAATTTTTACACTAACAACACTAAAAAGGAGTTAGATTTAGTGAGAAAACTGTTAAGTTGGTAATGCTAATATGAAAAAATAGTGTGGCTCAAATTGTGTCACACTATTTGTGTACTCCATATTGGAAGCTGCAGAACAGAGTCAGGCAATGAAATCGTATCCCTTGTGAAAATCAGGTGGAAGATGGTACCTTGTGAAAATCAGGTGGAAGATGGTACCTCTTATTCTAACTTTTAACAGCTCTCTTAGATAAATCATGAAAATTACAGGTATCTCTTGATAAAAATTTGAAGTTTAAATATTTTATTAGATAATTTGCATTTTTACCACCTCATAATGGTAAATGTTAGGATTTAAAGTCTTTGAACTTTTACAGTAACATACATACATAATCCATTCAAAACTAAAATAATTGAAATAATACATTATATATCAATTATTTTAGTTTTGAATGTATAAGAACAAATTTTATATATAGAATAAACAAAAAAATAATTTGTATTCACATTCTGTTTAGTTTAAATATGTAATCATTACAACTATTCAAGAAAAAGGGTTTGGTTCTTTTAAAATGTTCTATTCTTAAGAAACTTGTACTGATGAAGGGCCGATGGCAGGTCCAAAAACGTTTTACGAAATTAAAATTTCTTTGGTACTTGCTCGTAGTGCTGTTTTGAACTTGGTTATGTAATTATTAATTTAATCATATGACTATTATTTAAGAATATCTCTAAATACATTGTACTTCAGGCTAATAATGGAATTATATTAAACATCACAACTAAAAATTTAACAAATATTTAAAATTATTATGTTAGTAGTTTGCTCAAACTATTGAAACATGGTATTCTAAGTAAATGTAATGTGAATTATAAACAGTCAAATGATAGCAAAATATGATTCACATATATCATTTAATATAAAAAAAATTTCCTAATAGATATAATATTAACTCGCTGACTTATTTTAAGCAATATCAAATCAGATTTCGTATTTAGTGAATCGAAAATAAAGTTTCTAATCCATTACATTAATAATTCTATATATTCCACATTGATGTGATTATATTAAAATTTTAAATTATAATTAATTTTATAATAGATTCATAAAATTTTGGTTTTAATGTTTATTATAAATCAAGATACTGAAAAATTATATTTTTATTATAAATTAGACATTATTTTTCACTATTTTATAATAAAGAAAATTTGATGTACAGTGAAACTGTTTAATACAAAAATGGATAAGACAAAAATCAGTTAAGACGAAATATTTTTGCAGTCTCGGTTGAAGAGCATATTTTATCGTTATATTAAATTCTGTTAACGTGAAATAGCTAATTCATAAACATTAGTTAAGATGAAAAGATTACTGTGCTCCAAGAATTAAAATTAATTTTAAAATTTAAAAAAGTCAAGTTTATTATTTTACTCAAATTATTTTTGTTAGCCATTCTACTGTACAATCACTAAAATAATTACTGTAGGTAAATAAATTATAAACGTTAACCAAATTTATTTTCATATTGGTATATTTCTGAAAGAAATATTACACAAAAGCAGCTGTTAGCCTATTGATCAACAAAACTAACTGTAGCGTTCAAAAAATAAATAATAATTAACATGAATTTTAAATATACACCTATCCCTGATTTATACAGTACTCTTTTTATATGATTTTGCTTTTACATGGTTTTCAAAATACATTATTTTGAAAACTGTTAAAAGCAGTTAAAATTTGTTAAAAACAAAAATTTATGCTGCATACATATTTGTATGTCATTCTTTAGTATTGCTCATTTGTTAACACTGGTAATAAACCTGAAAAAGCATTTCCCCTTTTTTTTGCATACAAAAAAGCATTCATATTAATTAGTGCAGTAAATTTTTATCAGCAAAAAGCTGCATAACTGCATACCATTGTGCTTTTCTAATTGGGAATTTTTAAAATTTCATATTTAATGGTTAGTGATATTAATTTTTTATGAATTTTGTATTTCTGGTTTGTATAAAATGAATTATAGTGAAATATATAGTTTATACATTTGTTATTTCATGAATGGATTGATATTTTTTGTTTCTCATTTGTATTTTATTTTTATTTTATGTTAAAATAAATGAATTTAATTAAATAACTAAATTTTGTATGTTTTGGTTTTTTCTATTCACATGTTTTTCATACAAAAAGCCATAATTTTGACTTACATAGTATTCTGAGGAATCAATCTTAGGTGCAAATTGGAAGATAGGTAAAATTTTTAAAATATCGATTTTTTTCATGGAATATTGTTATAGTCTCATGAAACAAAATTAAAAAGTTGGGGATATTTCTTGAATTCTTAGATGAAATACAGTATTGGTTAAGATGAAAAATTTTCTAGTTCCAATTGTTTTGTCTTAACCATTTTATAATATATTTAGATTATTAAATAATGATTTAAAGTTTTTTTTAAAAACACAAACTGTTTTTGAACTGATATATTTTAAGTAAATCACTAATTATAAAAATAAAAATTTTATACGTAAAAATTGAAGTGGTTGCATTAAACAATTGAAGTTGTCACACAGTTATGTAAAATTTTTTCCTTTGTTTCTATCATTGACAAGAAGTTATCATCATCATAACAGCAAGAAAAACTTTTCTTTCAATAATAACTGTACTTCTGACTGCTTCTTGTTTCAATGATAAATCTCTTTTTGTCAATGATAGAAACAACACGCAAAAAGTTTGCTTAACTGAGTAGTAACTTCAACTAATAAATTTTGAATTTACTTATTGTATCTGTTGGTCTATAAGATATTGTGGCATGGAAGATGCATTATAATTTTGGTAAATTTAAAAAAAACCTTTTAATAATTTACTGTTAATACTATAAAAATAAAATTCAAAAGTAGATAGAAAAAGATATAGGATTATTATTATTCTTATTATTTTAGCATTATACAACTTCAAATTCATTATTGACATGATCATTATCATCAGCAATATCATCATCATCCTCTTCATTAATAGCACTAACATTCATATAAAATGCTTTTTATTGCCATTCATTACAATATTTGCACTATATTTTTTAAAGAATTTGACCACAATTTCAATCTTAACATCATGATATCTGTATCATCACTTTCAGCTTCTTGAATTTTAATTTTTGAAATTTTTTTTGCATATTAATTAGGCTTAATTTCAAAATATCTATGGCACTCAAAGGGTTAAACTAATATCACTGAATACAGTACTGCAATAAAAAAAATCTAAACTAGCTTACTGGGCCTTAAGAGAAATTAAAGATGCAGGAGCTCTTTCAGACTGGACTGCCTCTCTTCAGCTGCACTGTGCAGTTGAAGAGAGGCAGTCCAGCCTGAAAGAGCTCTTGCAACTTTAATTTCTCTTAAGGCCCAGTAAGCTAGTTTAGATTTTGTTTTATATTAATTTAGGACCTAGTTGATTAATATATATACTTAAATACAACAATGATTTAATTTTTTCTGCACATCAATACTATTTACATAAAATTAAATTTACAAATTGGAGAGCTCCTGTACTTCTATTATGCTATATATTTACTAAGAAAAGTTATATTAGAAAAACATAAGCCAATGAGTTAATCTTACAATATTTGTTTGTCCTACTAGAACAAATCTGAAACCAAAAAAGAAATGCACACTAAAAAAAAATTCTTAAATTTCATTATATAGGATGTTCCTAAAAAGTCTGGCCAAATTTAAATCACAGATTCATCAAAACAAAGCAAAAAATCCATATAAACATTAATCCAGAAATATTCCATCTTTGAGATAACACAAGATATAAAAATATAGATCATATACTTTTATACCTTTTCAAAAGAGCAAGATTATGAGTTATTTCCAACCATTCAGACTATCCCATTGGCTTGCACAGTATTGTGATTAATATACATTGTAGTTCGTTTTGTTTCAATTGTTTGCAAACCACAATTTACAACAGTTATCATGAGATTAACAGGTCTATTAAATTGTATTAAATGTCCATTTTAAACCCTGTGTCATCTCAAAAAGGAAACATTTTTTGACCCATGTTTGTATGGACTTTTTACTTTTCTTTTTTTGATGAGTAACATTTGTGATTTTTAGGAACACCTTATATACAAAATAAAAATTAAACATAAATAAAATAACAAACTTTTAATATTAATTTATTAAATAACAGAATTGTAGAGCAAACTAAAATGATATTAAGTTTCTTAGTATTATTCAACTTTCATTAGTATCAATCAAAATTTTTCTCAAGCACTCAAGATTCTAAGATATTGTATTATAATTTAAAAAATTAACTTAGAGGAAAAAATGGCACAGTCAAGTTTAATGAATAAATACTGTAAAGACAAATATATGCTTGGCACCAGATATTTGTATTCATAAATGGCATTAAATTTCAAAGAATGATGAATTTAATGATAAACAAAAAACAATATCTAATGATGCATTATCATCATCATCATAGGCTATATCAAAAGATATTTTTATATAAATAAATACAGTTATTTATATAGTATTTATTTAAATGCAATTTACTGTATCTAAATCATAGGGTTACCTGTATCTGTATCTAAATAATACCTGTACCTGTATCTAAATCATAAGGTTATAGTTGTATGTTTGATGAAATATTTTACCATCAAATCAATTAAATAATAAATTAATAAATTTGCAATGCACATTCATCACTATGTTCAAATATAAAAAAAAATAATGAAAAATACATGCTAAGCATTAAACAATTTTATTTAAATAACAAAGTTTAAAAAACGAACAAATACTGATGATAAATATAAATCGATATTTAAGTAAATTTAGCAAACAGATCTTATAAAATTTTAATTGTGAAAGTAAATTTGAATTGCATAGAGATACTTGTCTAATGTTTGTAATATAGTAATTTTTTTTTATTATTATTATCACTTTTGAGATCAAGATATGTTGGATTATAGATTCCAATCATACATTATTGTCAAAAATATAAGAATTTGTGACTAGATGGACAAGATAAACTCTGCAAGTTATTTATTAAAATGAACAAACTATGTTTTGTTATAGAATATATTTCTAATATATATATATTATAAAAATAATATATATTTCCATAATAATAAATTCCATTATAAGCCCAAATTGTGAAATGCTAAAGATTGAAAACAGTTCAGTTTTCTAGAAGTATGATTATTCTACAAAAGTTACATCTGTATAAGAATTCTCTTTTTCCTTCAATTTGTGTAGATTTGGATTCACTTTCCTGATTTCATTGTTTTCAGATGTGTATTAAAACATTTTATATTATAAAGAATGGCAAATTATGAAATGATGGATTAAAGAGAGTTTACTATTATTAACTGAAATCATATTTTATGCTTTTTTTTTTATATGAAAAATTTTGATATTGTGCATAATGTTGTTATAAGCATAATATCAACTAATATTTCATCAAATATGTGCATATTTATTAATATCTTAATAATTAACAATGGCACAAAAAGAATTAGAACTAACTAATTACCGAATATAGCGATTAAGTTGGCAATTTTCAATATTGCAACTATTTTACTTCTCACAAAATGAATAAATTGTGAATGCAGATAATATTTTCTTTAAAAGCTATTATACAGCTGAAGCTTTCACTATTTGAAAGTTTTGTCATAAACTAAACACTGATAGAAAAATCCTAAACGTAACATTCTAAATCAGATCTAATATATAATAAATAATGAATTGGATGTATTAAATCTTTTTATAATAATTACAATATTTTTTCCCTCTCTATTAAAATATGGAAGCTGTTTGATATATTTTCTTTTACAAAACCTATATACTATTATATAAAAACTATAATATGATTTATGATTGAATAATATTTAAGGCAACATTATATTATTGGCATTAAAGTGGTTCTTCTAACCTTAGAGATGGAACATTGGATGATGTCATATGAATAACAATAACCTGATCATTTCCCATAGAATTAATTTCTGGAGGACTTAGAGTTGATTGTGATCCACCAATTGTAGGTAAATCTTCCACACTACGATAAGGTGGTGGAGGAATACCATTTGTCGTAAATGACGATAAATGCATTGCTGAATTGGAAGATTCTGAATAAGGTGGTGGTTTCGGTAAATGTTCTACTAACTGGACACCATCTGAATTGCTATATGTAACAATAAAGCTGCCATGAGTAGAGAGTGAACATGAATAAGGAACCTGGGTACGATACTGATGAGTATCTAACAAAGTTTCTTCATTTTCTAAATTAGGGTACATTATCTGACATCTCGTTTGCCAAGAATTCTCTGAATTTTCCTGAAATTAAAAATTCTAATATATTTCTGAAATTATATTCTAATTAATACATATAAAATTTAATCATAAACAGAAAATATACATACATTTCCTCTTCGATGCAATCTACCCAAATACCAAGGCCACCTGAGAAGTCTCCTATTATTTCCCATTCGATTTCTTTGAGAAGAAAGAGACATGACAGAACGACGCATGTGGATACGACATATTGCCACAACCATTATAGTTGTAATAAAAATAAAAGCAATTGCACAACTCACTATTGTATAAATAGTACTTTGAAGAAAATTGATATCACTATAATGATGCTGCTGTACAGGACTTGTTGGTGATCCAATATAATCTAAATATATTAAACATTATATTTTATTAATCTTATTTATACAATCATATCTATTTACAATTTATAAATCAATTATAAGCAAATTATTATATGCATATTGCAATAAAGTACAGGCAGTCTCCAACTTACATAGATTTGTACAGTAGAACTTTGATTAAATTTTGTTAACCAAAATTCTGAATTATCTAAAGTGATTTTTTTATTTTTATAATTTTAATAATAAAATGATTTTAAATAAAATAAAAAAAAAATTTAAATTATATTAATAAAACATTTGATTTTATTTACAACCATTTTATTACAAAAAAAATCAATATGAAGTAAACAATTCATTTTTAAATTATACAATGAAAACCATTATATTCAAAAAGCAGGTCTAACCTGAAAATAGAATTACATCATCTTGATATATTCAAATCTAGTTTGATTTAATATTAATTTACCAAACCTTCCATGATATTGAGATGATATTGAGTTTTTTATTATTTGAGTCTACATTATCTCAGGTAATTGGGACTCCACTGTACTTACATAAGAGATTTCAACTAAAAACAAAAATATACTGATCATAGAGATAAAGCTATAATGCAAAGATACAAGCATTTTACTAGTATCTAACAAGCACAATTTAGCAAAGTAAGAACAATTTATTTCCGTATAGCACTTTCGGACATTACATAGCCAAAATAAATTGTTCTTACTTTGTTAAATTGTGCTTGTTAGATACTAGTGATACATTAAAGAAGCAAAGTTGGTTGTATAAAAATACAAGCATTTTTTTAAATTTCATCATTTATCATATATACATGTGTGTTATGAGCTTATTAGGTTAGTTTAATTAATGAATAGAGCCAAGCTGGACCTAAATCCAGATTTTTCCTGAAAAACTGAAGATGTGGGACTCGAAATTGAATTCAGATCCTCAAAAATGGTAGGCAGTTTATGTGCTTATTCTTTAATATAACTATTTTTAATATTTTGTGTTTGTGATACAGTACAAGGTAATATTTTAGTACTTTATAGGGTATGCTCTGACATACGTGTGGTTGATATATGATTTCACAGAATGATCTACTTACCTAAGTCAGGGATTGCTTGTATATCCTAGACAATTATGTAAGAAATAATTGTCTAGGATAGAAATCTTACATATTAATAGTGAAACATGGCTGGCTGAATATCTCTTTTTTTGGTTGAACTACTGTACCGATTTCTATAAACAGGATATCTTTAAAAAAGTCTGATTTTTGGATGTCTGTGACAGCCAAAAATTATTTATTATTAATAATTTAAAAATTAAAGAATAAAAATTACATTGAAATTATAATTTCTCTAAAAAAACAGAATTTGCAGATGGTGCTGTAATGTAATAATGGTTGACAGTTCACTGCAGTGCTGAGAGAATTAAAACAATTCCTAAGTATTAATAAAAATAATAAATCTATTTAAAAGTAACAATTGCATTTCTATTATAACTTAACAAAAACACATGAAAATTACTATTTAAATAAATAAAAAATGGAAAAATGCTAATAAAATTAACATTTTTTATAGATGTATTTACACTGCTGGCAACACAAAATGCAACACCAAGAAAGACCAGAGATATCACAGCAAAATATATTCGGCAGATAACACATTGTACAAAGATCAAAAGATTCAAATTACAGCCTCTTGTGAAATGTGGATGATGACAAAATCAGTATTTAGTGTAGCCGCCATTGTTGGCTATAACTGCTGCCACACGCCTCGGCACAGAATCAAAGAGGCTTTGGATGTATCCTTGGGGTATAGCAGTCCATGCGGCTTCCACATATTGCCAAAGTTGATCTG
>WUQG02415748.1:0-15740 GCA_011317285.2 Androctonus mauritanicus | reverse complement strand
GTGAATCATATATTCACTCTCTTATATTTTTAGAGAGTGGATCTTATTTTTTAGAGAGTGAATCATCCCGTTCTCATCTATAGATGAGAACGGGATAATTCACTCTCTTATAAAAATTTCGATGTGTTTTGTCAAGAATAAATATTTTTAACACCATTTTTTTTCTGTAGGTTGTACATTTGTTTTGCTTTTATCAATGACGTGGCCACAAATTATATAGTTATGTATGTTTACATAGATGAAAACGGTATGATTTACTCTCTCAAGACAAAATTTAGAGGAAGCTATTCCATTATAAATACTTTATAAAATAATATAATTGAACACAAAACTAAATTAAGATCCTTTGGGATCCATAACACAAAAACTTTTTTAATAAATTATAAAATTGTTCAATAATTTTAACCTACTTTTGAGGTCCTTAATTGTCGAGGGCCCTTAATCACGTACCTATTGTGCCTAATGAATAATCTAGCATTACATTGATGTAGCATTATAATCTTAATTTTAGAATATTACTGAACATATCTATGAACTCACAAATTATATAGTTTCCTTTTATTTGCATCAGATTAATTGAGTCAAACCACGTGTCAAGATCTCACGATTCGTTCTGGTAAATTAATTTCTGACTTTTATGTGATGTTTATATTAAACGAAACACATCTGACTTCTTAAGCTACTTATTAGTTAGTATATCATATCATAACTGAGTTCACTATTTATATTTTTAATAGTTGATAACAAATGAAAAGCAGCTCAATAATTAAATTAAACATGAACTATCAAATCATTTAGCTAATATAAAATTATGTAAGTTTATATTAAGGTAATAATTTTAATTACATCTGTATAATAATTTTTTTAAATAATCCGTATTCTGTAAAACTTATTTTTACAGTATTATATTATTTTTTATATTATTTCTATATTTTTTATGAATTGTAATTAGATTATAAATTTCTGATAAATTATATATATTTAAATTTTGTAAATATGTCTTTAAATGTATATTAGATTTTATAGAGTTTTCTGACATCTTTTCTATTTGGTTTTATAAAAAAAAAAAATGCTTCGTAGATAAAGATTCATATAAATTTTTATTTTATGAAACTTTATGTCTTAAACTTCATATAAATTTTTATTAAGCTTATATGAAAATATGCTTTAAAACTGTAATTTAGCTTCTCATAGCTATCGCAGATAGTATATTCGAAAAAAATCGTATAACAAATTTCCAATAGGTTACAGCTACGAAAGCTTTATAGTTACTTTAAAATAAAACTTAATAAAAATTCTAAAATCAACAGGTTGCCAATTTACTTTGTCAATTGATCTATAAAAACTTATCAAATGAGAGTCAAAAAAATGAGAATTTAAAGCTTTCTTTTTTTTTTCCTTTATGATCTAATAATTTTATTTAAATTTTTACTTTTCCGAACTTAGAAAAAACGTTTGCAAATCTTCAACTTTTTGTCATCTCAGAAATTTCTATTCTTTGTATAGATAATTCGAATATTGTACGTCCAATAGAATAGCCTTAATGCTTCTTTTGCTAGATCATGAATCAATAAACCCTTAAGTTACATTCTCAATCCTTTCTGATTGAGAGATAAAATACAGTTGATAAAATCTCTAAGTTAAAGCCGAACTTGATCTTTGTGTGGACTGAAGTGCTCTTTATTAAGACCCACTGATGCTTTTCACTTCTCATCTGTTACCCAAGGCATTAAATTCTAAAGGCGACGATCATATATATATATACACCGGTATGTATTTTTTTTATAATCAATACTTTTTTAATAACGTAAAGTGTCCATTTATAATGAATTTTTTAAGGTTTTTTAAATCGTCTTATAATTATTAAAATTACCTGATTAAATACATCTTACAGATATTAACAAATTTGCATTTTTAAAGAACATAATTTGCAGTTATCTAATTCCAAAATTTCGATTAATTAGCATAATGGTTTAATCAAGCATCGAGGGAATTAAACCTTTAGATAGATGATTTTGCATAGTATTAGATCTGAATTTATTAAATACTGTATGCGCTATAGGCATGCCATTTTACATCATACGAGAATCGTATTTCTTTAAAATGCAAAAAGCAAATTATAAAATATGTAAAATAATTTTATTCTTCTAGATCGAACCTAAAAGAAGTTATGCAATGACTGAGAGAATTGACAAATGGTATTTGGATCGTCAAATCATTTGTGTTATCTGGAATGGACTTATAAGTACGTGAAAATCTCAGCTGCAGATACAGAAAGCTGATCTCATTTGTAGCAGTTTGGGAATTTTTGTATTGATCTTGTTTACAAATCCTTCAGCTGGAGGGTAACCATAAATCTAATCTTTTTTATTTTTATTTATTTTTATTTATAAATTATTGTTGATTTATAGTTGCTATAAATTAGCTTTAAAGATGCGTTGATAATTATAATAATTAATTTTTTTTTCTATATCCTTTATTATGAATTTATCCATGTTGTATAATAGTAAATCCTCTTAGAAGGAGAAAATATTTTTGTTTATTGACGATTTATTCGATGTCCAATTATTTTCCTGATATATTTTTCAATTGATGAAATATATAAGAAGCTTATATAATAAATTTCGTAATCAAATAATCTTCAACATTTTCCACTTCTCTGTATTATTTTATAACAGAGAACTTTATTAGCTATTTTCATAACCAGTTCAACATCGAATTTTTCAATCTTTGTTCTTCAGAATTAATCTCTCTTAAAAATTATAATCATTTCTATTATAACGTGTAAAAAAATAACTACTAATTTAATTTTATTAAAAAAGATTTATATTTTTTTAAAGTTAAATTAATTATTAATTTAATAACTAGGAAAAAAATCATACGAGTCTAATACAATGAAAATGTTATCTGTTTCTCATTGTAAATCTGATTTATTTAATTAACTCTTATTATATTTATTACAATGCCAAGAGGTGCTTTAAGATCACTCACGATATGAAAAAAAGCATCTTAATTTTGCATAAAAGATGAACTGAACTTTGGTTTAACGATCTTTAAAAGCCAAGGTTCAGCTGAAGTGCAAAAATTACTGCAAATCGGAAACATCCCGATGGGCATTCAATTAAAACTCAATATTTACTGTAATTTTTAATAGAAGATCAAAATATTATAAAGTTAAATTTCAAGACTATATTATCAATTGAAGCTCACAAGTAAATTTAAAAACTAGTTTATTAAACTGAGTTATCTATATTACAATAAAATCATGGAATCAACTATGAGGATAGTAAAATTAGCAATAAAATTAGCGGTTATATTTTTGACTAGCAGCGAATTTCTGTATTTTTCACGTAAATATTCGAAATTATCTATTTTTCGTTTTTTTCCGTTCTCGTTTAGGTTATTTTATAACCTGAACGATTGGAATGGAACGGAGTTTCTCAGCAACTAAATTAGGTTGACAGCTCGTCACTATAAATTCGTAAAGTTGATTTACTGACGACGACATTATTCTATCGTTTTATAAAAATCAATCAGTCGGAACAGAAATGTTTACATTTTTTATTATACATAAAAAAATAATCTGAATCTGAAATTTTAACACGAATAGAATTTGATATTTAAAAATACAGTAGTTAGAATTTATTTATTTTGCCATTTATATCTTTCGGAAAATCACCGGCGAATTGGTAAATAAATAAATATTTTTATTTATTTGCTATGAATCTCAATAACGGAAAGTTTATTGCATACTTCATGCGAAACTGTTATCGAATATAATTCGATTTTGCTATTGCTTTTAAGTTTATTAATATTAAGAAATTCTGAAAATAAAAATAAACGAAAACGTTTTTTAATCTTTTACAGTTGTTCAAAATATTTTTTTAACAGAATTTGTAGCTTAATTAATTTCATTAATGCTAATTAATAAGAAGCAAAACAAATTAATCTTGTTCCATAATGAAGTAGTTGAAAAGACTCTTAAATAAGAACACGAATCACTTCAGTTTGTTTATCTAAAGACTAATAAACAATAGAATATTTCAACAAGTACGACAAGTCAGATGTTCCTCATTATTCTCACCACTATTCTATCTCCATTAAATCGCTACTAGACCGTTCTATCGGTTTTACTATAACAAGCAACTTTCAGCTCTATTGAGTAGATTTTTTTCTTTTTTTTTTAAGTTTCTAATTTATTTTTGCCACTTTTAAATATCTTTCATTAGTTAAAAATAAAAAAAATGATATATATTTTTTATATTATTGTATTTTTATCGTTTTAAACTTTGAATGCCTACTGCCTGAAGTTAGGCAATTTTACTAAATTAATTGCTTGGTAAATTCGAGTGCGATTCTTAATTCTAATTAATATTCTATTCAAACGTTGATTGCTACTCTATTTGACTTTAAAGTAGCAATATTTACGGAATTATAATAAATGTAATCAGAAATTTATACTAATTAATTTATATGTAATAACCGTTTCGTGGTAAGAAGTTTATTAATCTTTTAACAGCGTTAATATATTGAAAATTACGCGAAAAAGTCTATAAATTTTTTTGTTAATGTAGAAAGAGCATAGGTTCGAACTCTATTAGTAATCAGTTCATGTCTTTTACATAAATTAGAACATAAACTGGTATAGTCTACTACAGAAGGATTAGACAGTTTAATTATATGCATTAGCGTGTAATCAATCAAATAAATTCTGCACAAATTGCTTTCGAAGATAGTTCTTTGGGAAAATTTAAAATAAAAATTAACTGTCTAAAACTTAATATTGCCAAAATGCATTGAAATTATTGAAAATGCTGACATTTTAAAGTTTTAAGTTTAGTCTTTTTAAATTTTAAAATGTTAAAACACAATCTATTAACCATAATTACTCGAGAAAAGTATAAAATTCAATTTTATTCTAGATTTAACAACCATTTTGTTCGTTTTTTAAACGAAATTAGTTCATTTTTTCAATCACAATTAAACGACTGAATTAAGTTCAGAACCTACTGGAAATTGGAATAAATGTTAATTAATTTGATCCTGGTTTGGAAGCAGGTGGACAATAGGATTATCAAGATTCCTAGTTAGATGAAGATAGTGTTTTAAATTCGATTAATACGTCAATTAAATTGCTACCAGTTCTTTATTAATCTTTAAATTATACAGAATTAGTCCTTACACCTTTATTTAAGACAGTAAAAGTCTCTTAATACGAAGGTTCATCTCTTGTTAGTTTTGAGGTTTATTTTTTTATAACTAATAAATGCCTTATAATAAATACAATTATGCAATTAAAATAGTAATATTTAAATAGTTTTTGTTGGAGAAAATATTTGTTATAGCTTTAAATGTATTTCGATTATAAAAATTACTACAAATATTCATTTTTTTGCATAATTCAATAAAAAATATATATAGCTATACTTTATCTTACAGTTCCTCATCTTCTCTAAAAGTTGAGTTTTTTTAAACACTTTTTTAATATTAGGCTAGAAGTATAAGTTCTTTATGGCAACTTTACACTGTTTTTTATATTGTTACTTTATGAAAATTAGTGAAATCTATATTGATATGACATAAGAAGGACGTGAAGATTGAAAAAAGTTGAAGTACATGTTTGACATGAAATTTTCTCAAAGTTTTAAGAATTCTTTTTTTGTTATAAAAAAAACTGAAGCATCGATATAAAAACTTCAAAACTTCTTATTAGTTTTATCCAGAAAGTTTTACCAGACGAATTTAGAAAGAGTTTTATCCAATAAAAAATAAAAAAAAAATAGGTAATTTACCAAGATTAACAATTACTATCAAACTAATAACATGTTTGCCAAAAACAATGTTAATTAAAATTTTAATTAATTTTAATCATTAAAAATGATGTAATTCGAAAATTTCACAATTTTTTAAAGAAACTATGTTATTCATCATTTATTTTCATCTGGATGAAAATGAAATTAATTTTTTTTTTTTTTTCGAAAATAACGAGTTAAGAAGTATTTTGTTTTTAGAAGCAAAAAAATTGCCTATACAGTTTCTTAACTTAACACTCAAGTTAATGAGGCTAAATTATTTTACTGCAAACGCATAATTTGAAGCTATAAAAATGTCAAGATAACTCAACTTTTTTTTTATGATATCGAACAAAATTTTTTTCTTCTCTTGTCATTATCGTCTTAAAGAATGATATGTCTTCAAGCGAAAAGTGTTCGAGTTCAACTTATTTTATCGAAACGAACCAAAAAATTAAGTCAATTTTAACGTGTCCGGAGTTGTCAAAAATTTTAAAAAAATTAATGAAAGATACAAATTTTCGTTTTATACGTTATTAGCTAAGTTTGCATTCTCGTTAAACTGATAAATACGCATATAAATTACCGATATTGTTCACAAATCTTTTCTGTTTTCAGAACTCACAACGAAGAGAATAGAAACTAAATTATGAATTTTGTATATCTGTTGCTAAAATGCTCTTCAGTACTATCGATCACGTATAGTTAACAGGTAATTGTATATCTCGAATTTATAGTAAATTTAAAATATTATACATTCGTGTTTCGAATATTTGTTCTCATTTAAGTGACGATACGGTTGTTTTCGATGTAAGCGCTGCATGAATAAGTAACGTCGAACAGAAATTATCTAGTTCATTAGACAAAATTTCACATTACCACTTGGCTTTTGACACTAAGAAAGAAACAAAAATATTTTCAGCATTATAATTACTATTTATTGCTACCAAACTATCTGTTATAAATTAGTACATTTGATGATTGATTTCGATAAGTAAACTTCAATACTAATCCGATTTTCTGATTACAAATTTTTCTTAATTCTAATTACTTTAATATTGAATTATTAAAACAATTATTATTAATATTTGGCTTGTGTAATTTAATTAAACTAAGTTTGCACATTTATGTTAATACTACAGAAAACAAATTTGATCTCTCTCAAAAATTTTAGCTTCAAATTTATTAATCTTTCTCAATAAAAATTTTATTTTTATATTTTACAAAAAGTAATCAAGAAATATATATATATAATTTATCAGATTATTAATTCATTATACATCATTAATAAAAATATATTCATAAAATGTAATCATTAAGCTGAATAATTATTGAAGTTATTTTTCTAGGAATATATATATAGAGAGAGAGAGAAAGAGAGCTTGAAACGATTTTTGAACTCTATAAAAAATAATAATAATAATTTTCTTTAATATAGAAAAAACAAATATTGTTTAAATTTCAAATAATTTATCATCAGAAAATATATAAGGATTATACACATTAATTAAATAAATAAAATATAGAAATTGTGATAAAAATTGAATTTTTCAATGTGAAACTGTCTGCATAGTACTCATCAAAATTCTGATTTCTATTGACACATCACTTGCTAGCAATCCTCTTTTGAAAGAATCGTTGCGTTTTCCACCAATTTCTCTTTCCGAAAGAATTTTTTTTTTTTTTATTAGAGAGTTGCTGACTATTACTAAAATCAGTTTAAACAGATAATTTTTATCAAGAAATAGACGATAGGAAGGAGATTTCCATCTTAATCGCGGTCGAAACGTATATTTAAAATCGCTCATAAATTTAGAATACCATAATTATATGGAAAAATAAAAAAACGCTTTACAATTACGATAAAATTCGAGAGATTTTTAATATATTAAAATTATGATGCAGACAATAAAAAAGAAATTGAATTTTTATAAATATATTCGATCTATTTGTTAAGAGTAAAAGAATTGTATCACTTGTTTAAATGATAAATTACTTTTTAACCATAAATGATTGTTGGATAAAAATTGAAAAATTCAAAATATTGGATTTTAAATCATAGAAGATATATACCTGGATTCAACGATTAATTCAAATTTTGACATTTTTGAATATTTTTGATTGTGGTTCATGTTACACAAAACTTCTTCAGATGATAAATTTTGGATTTTCTGAACTTAACGCAAAAGGTTGAATTTTAAAATTTTGGATATTTTATGATATTTTTAGGTTTTATCTGTTTTTCTTTTTTAAATTTTAAGTTAAAGTGACATTGTAAATCTTATTCTGGACTTTTTCTACATTCATAATTAAATTAAATAAATTAATCTACAAATTTTGTTTATCTTCTTGCACGATTTTTTCCTACAACCAAATCAAAATTTAAAATTTTTTATTATTATTTTTTAAATCGTATTTCTATTGTTGAATAAAAATAACTAAAATTTTTATTTGGAATTAAATTAAATATTGAAAATAAACGAAAGTATGATTGAACATATCCAAACCTGAAATTTTACTTTGCTCATTGCAAGTCTCAGCTGTTTTCGATACCTGATCCAAAGCATTCTATCAACATCTACAACTATATCTTTTTTCAATCCGAATCGATAATTTCATTCTTTCTTCAAGCTGATCTCACAAATTGTCCGCTGAATCATCTTCACAGATATCAAAATAGAAAATCCCAAAATACGTTCTATACTATAATAATAAGTCTACTAGATTCATAAAAACTTTAAATTTAAAAGCATTCGATCTTAATATAGACAACTCTATCTCAGATATATCAGAAATATATAACCTGTAAGGTGTATATTTTAAAATATTGAACTGTTTCAATAAAGAGAAGAAAAGTATCAATTGCAGAATAACCTAAAATATTTTTACCATATAAAATGCTATAAAAAACAGTTTGCATTCAACAGAAGATTTTCTTTTTAGGCGAAGAAAAAAAATTCCTGATCAATCTGAAAAAACTTTTTTAGGAAACAAACTAAAATTATATAGCATAAATATGTAAGCCAATACTAATGCTATTATATAAATAAGAAATACTTTTAGAGAAAATTGAGCATTTTTCTCCCTCTTTTCTTAAATTTTAATAAACTAAATATAGAAAATAAATGCGGAACGTTAATTAATTTTTTTTTCTTTATATTCCATCTGCATAAATTTACTACATTAAAACAAATATATTGAAAGGCATTCGCAATGTAATTAAAGTTCTATACTCTTTACTGCGATTGCTGATAATGCAAATTGGTTTTAACTGATTTGCATTATCAGCAATCGCAGAAAAGCAAATCACTTTTTAACTATGCAATTTTTTTTAACAAGTAATATTTAAATTAGTTTTTAATCAGTAATCAATAAGAGTAAAATTATCACTATTTTTCTTTAAAAAAAAAAAGAAATATAGTTGTTATATTTTTTAAAAACTATTTAAGAGTTGCTAACCAAAAGTTTTGATAAATTAACATACGAAAAACCGTTTGATAAATGCAAAATTTGTTTAGTGATAATGAAACCTATTTAACTTCTATGTTTATTTTTACCTGATGTGAATGAAAAGAAGATACTAATCGTGTAAAATTTGTTAACAGAACACATAACAATACTGTACTTATGGTAATTATCAAGCATCAGATTTTTGATGTTTTATGCAAGTTACGTATGATTGCCATCAATTTACTTTCGTTTTTTTATCATTAAATATTAATTTACATAAACAACTCAATAGCATAGAAACATTAACAACATAAATCAAACTTTTTATAATTCAATATATAGTTTACACTTCAACTAACGACTATATTAAAATAATAAAAATTTATAGTTCGTGTGTTATAAAAATAACTATATAGTTTTAATATTTTCACTCTTATCTTTATTGCAAGCCAAATTATCGATTTATTAATAATAAAATAAATTTTCATTAGTGTCATTCTACAAAATTCTAAACCGCACGAAACAATCAAACTTTTAAGAATATCTCATTATATCCAAAATTAATACCATGACAGTATAGCACTTAATTATCGTAAATTAAAACTTTGCTCATTTATTAGATCTATATTATCGAGATTTTTAAAGAAAAAAAAATTTTAAAAAGGTTAATAATTTATATAATTTTTAACAGAATTTTGGAGCGTGACAAAGCGCAAAATTTTAGATTTTCATCTTAAGTAAAACTTTTGAATGGAAAAAAAATTTTTTTGAATCATTAAGTCGTTAAAAAATAACATTAATTTATTGAAATACAACTATAAACAACATTTTCTTATTAAAAAAAGCGTAAGAATTAAATAATTTTTTTTATAAAACGGTTATGTTTTATCATTTTTTTCATATGGAAACTATAGCACTATTCATATAGCATCAAGAGAATTAAAACAATACGGTCACTTTTTAATAGAAAGTATAAAACGAACCTTCATAACTTAAATATAATAGATATTATAACTTAGTTCATAAATTTATCGGTTGAATATCGCAACAGTTACGGAAAAAGAAAAAAGATTTAAAAATCGAGATACGTGTTTTACCACACCTGAGAAGTTTCAATTAAAAATTAATTTTATTTTTTATTCTTTACTACTTACATCTCAGTTCCGTCTTGAAAAACAATCCATTAATTCCATTAGTTGCATTTTCTGACGAGAAAAAAGTTGCAAAGAGCTGTGGAAATCGTAATACCTTGCCAATAATGTCCATAGTGGGTTGTTAGTTCCCTGTCCCGCGGCTGACACAGCACTGCTCCGTTGCAAAATTTATCCGGTAGGAGGTGCTGTTGAAAGCAACAGCCATTCATTCATTCGTTGCTACTTCCTCTTAACTATTAATATCAACTTATCGAAGTTAATAAAATCTTAATTCTCTTCTACTTCCAACTACTGTAATTTTCTACCAGGCGCTTAAGAATTTTCCTGCAATAATACAAAATACGTCAAATAATCAATTTCCCCAATTTCTATTTATATCGATAATTTTTTCGAACGGAAATTGCACTTTATAAACTAATTTACTTAACATCGACTTTTAATATATAATTTTTTTTTCTATCAAAATAACAGAAAAGGTGAAAAAACTTGGCAATATTAAACAAGACTCTTATATATAAGATAATACGAAATTGGGCCACCAAAGAAAAGACTAGGATAAGCCAGATTGATTACATCAAGAAATGGAACTAAATGCACAATGCGACTATTAACAGATAAAGGGCTGAGATATATAGAAGGACGGGAAACAAGTTCGGCAATAAAATCTTTCCTGTCAAATTCTCGTAACGAAGTGAAAGTCTGAACACAATAGGTAATTGTTTATTCGTCTTATTCAATAGTTTAAACTTACCAATTATTCAATTTAACTCTAGTAGCGAAGTTATTCATTAATGACAACCAGCTTAATAATTCAGTTAAGTATTGCTGATGGAAAGTTATTCAAGGTTAGTTCGTCGTATAACCCAATCATATGAAAAATAATCCAAACAATAAATCTAGAATGTACAAAAAAAAAAAAAAAATGTATCGATACTTATATAGTTTTAATTTTGTTGAAAGAATGACTTTATATAGGTATTAGTCTCGGATTTATAAAAGTTTATGAAAGAATAAAGTCATGAAATCCAATATAGCAAATCTTTTGATACTAGTTAATATTTTTTTAGATTATTATCTATACGTTTAATACTATTTTTATATTATTATTATCTTAATATTTTATATAACTTTTTACTATAAACAGAAAAAGTTTTATAATATTTCTTCGAAACATTAAAGGAAATATAAAATTCTCATTTCTGTTGTAAAAAATAACCTAATATTTTGAATTAATTTTTTTATAAATATAAATATGAATAAATCATACAAAAGTTTAAAATTATTTCTAAATTTCCTATTAATTAATGCTATAACAAAAAAAAAGAAAAATTTTTCTTAATGTTTATTTTCTAAAAGCTTTTGAGATTTGTGAACGAAACAATTTTTATTTGAACAGGAATATAGAAATTTAAAATTCCAATTTGTTACTCTTCTTATTTAAATATTTCAGGATATGTAATTAAATTAATTTATATGTATATATATTTTATGGTTTAAAGTTTTTAATATTATATATAAATATATATCTATATATATTTATTTATCTTTGCATAAGTCCATTTTTATAATTCAAATTTTAATAATTCATAATGTTAATATTCAACAGTTTTCACTTCTGATACTTTTAAAACAAAAAATTCATTATATATAATAAAAATAAGGAAGTTTTGAAATAACTGATTAAATATTTTATTTAAAAATAAGAATTTTTAATATATGGAAGAAATTACTAATTCTGATTTATTAAAATTGCTTAATTTTTTAGATTTTGTTTTAGTGTCCAAGCTATTAAAATACGCGTTATTACTTTATTACGGTTTAAGATATTAATTAGGTTCTTTTTTGATTAAGGTTAATAAAAATAGGTATTTTTGTTAAAAATTTTAGTAATTATATTTTTATCTTAATATTTTATTACAAATATTTATAGGTTTAACAAATTAATCTAAAATAAATAATTAGATATAGCAAAATTTTCGTTTTTTAAAACAATATCGTTCTTATCTGTATCAAGTTAACGATTTTATGTATAATAAATTTGGATTTGTAATCTTAAAGACATCTTAACTTTATTATATTTTCTAAAAATAGATTATAATACTTTTCTAAACATTTCTTGAAAGATTAAGTTTCGTTATGTTTATACAGAAAATTAAAAGCATATTCTTTTTAATAATTTTATAAGTATTTCTTTTTAATAGAACCTGAGAAATTTAATATAAAATTAGACATATAATGTACAAAAGTTTAATTTAAATCATATAAAGTTTGAAAATAAGCTGTAAACAGTTTGAGATTGTAAAGTAATTTTATATCAAATTTTTTCGTTGAAAATGGAAAAAATAAACAAAATCGAATGTTACAAAACATATGGTGAAATTGCAGAAGAGATTAATTTAATGGCTTTAAAAATTGAAAACAAGCAATTATGGAAAGAACTAACCGCCTACTTTCTGAACATGTCTTCTATTTTGAATTAAGAATGCATGATTATCTAAACTAGGACCCGTGGACTATTTAATAGTTCAATTCTGAATCATATAACTCCATTAGGGAAAATCTGAAAAATTTGAATGTCTGCCATTTTTGATTAAATGAAGCTGTAGGGCTAAAAATATAAGGTACCGAAGTTATCTTTAATGGCAACGTGCCTACAAAATTCACGAAAATCGTCTAATTAGTTCCTTTTTTAAGGAATAAACACTCCTTACCATCAAAGGCACAAACTACAATTACAAGGTAACAAGTTAAGAATTATTGCCTTAAAAATACAGGCAAGGGAAGCTAATAAGAAAAATTTTAAATCTTTATTGTAGGGAGTATATTTATTTCTTTGTTTTATTTATTACAATGTCTTATAACACTGGGAGTATGCTGCTTCCACCTGAAGAGAGAACAGAGCTCTTAAAGCTGTACTCAAAAATCCCATCTAACAGATAAAAGTTATTAGTTGGTGATCTTATAAGCCTCACATTTCTTCAGAAACTAGGATAAAATAGGAAAATTTTAAAACAAATCCTGCAATTATTTTATTTATATATAAAGCATAAAAATTGTTCTCTTTAAGTAGTATATTTAAGAATGACATTTTTTATCCAAACATCGATGGATGTAATGATCCTACATATTCGCATTCAATATGCGAAAAAGGATCATTAAAGCTTCCAGGAAAAGATTAGTCTATATATGAAGTCGAAGCAATGAAAATTTAACTATTCCACTTAGAACAGAAACTTAAATTAGAATGCTTATGAGAACATTCTATTTTCATTCTAATTAAAATATTTATCATCATTTTTTATGTTTGATTTTTTTCATTAATTTAAAAAATGATTATTTTAGAAAGATAGCAAGTGATATTTTAGAAAACGTCTTCATCTCACTAAAATATTCATTCCAAAAGAGTTGACTACAGTCTAGGCAAATAAAACCTAGCCAATTGAGAATCAAAGTTTTCGCCCGAGGATAAATTCAAGACATTATTAAAAAGGAAGGACAGCGCCTTTGAGTGAATTTCCTTGGGAAATAGGATGAGATTACATCGCCAATATTGTTATAAAAGAATGATCATGCTGCGTTAATCAGAGCCAATTTATTATAGGTCACGTTACATAAATCGATATAGATAAATGTGTATGGTAACAATGCATTTTATCTGTAAGCATTGTGCAGCGTATTATACTAATTATGTTCTTTTGTTTATTTACTTACTCCATTTAGCGTAGAGAGAAACTTCCGGCAACCAAAACTCAGGAGTGAAATTAAGTATTAAATATAATCTTGTCAGAAATATCTGTTATTTCAATAGAAACCAATCACAGAATTTATTTTCTAAAATAAAGGATGAAGCGTATAGAGTAAATAAAGGGATGTGCCATTCAAGTTGTTACTTGTCAACAACAGGTGCAGATGCTGTACTCCATATGAAACAAAAATAAAAAAAAATTATTTGAATAACATTTCAGTTAAACTTGTTTTTGATCGTATTTTTTCCCGAGAAATAAAAATAAGAAATTTAAATTTATAAGAATAACTTTATTTAATAAATGAATTTAAATTAATGTAGTGAAATTGTTAAGTTTGTTTTTTTTTTTATTTGGTTAAGTTCATATATATATTTTTTAACTTATATGGTTGAAAAGCTAGAGTTTTCTTTCAATCCATCCAACCTAAATAAATTAAAGTAAAACTGTTAATATAAGCAGAAAAATATTTAATGCAGCAATAAGGATTACGATTCACAATTTTTGAAAATATAACTTAAAAATTTTGAAAATTAATTTAAAATTGATAGCCTGTAACAGCTATTCTCAAATGCGACCATAAGAGGATTTTAGTGCGGCCACTTGAAAAATTTTCTTGGAAGTTCATGAAATTGGTGGATGTATCTATGCCAACGGTCGTCAACTTGTGGTATGCGAGACATGACTAATGGTACGTGTATAATCTTGACTTCCTATTGTATACGAGGCATATTTTTATTGGTGGTACGGAAATTTTTGAATTTTAGTACTCATTTATGAAAAGGTTGAGAACCGCTGATCTAAGCTTATATTAAAATCCTATTTATTGATTTTATAGAACTATTTTTTAGAATAAATTAAGAGAAATCATAAATAAAATGTTATTGCAATAAAGTTATCATACTTTTACTGATCTAAATCAGTAAATGCTATATATTTAATTAAAAAATACTATCATCTCAATAAAAATCGAATGATTAAATAAAAAAATTCTTATTTCCACATACATTAAGAAATAAGTTTTTATCACATTTAACTTAGTTCACACATATCACTGAATCCCATGAGGGCCATTTTAAACTTCGCCACGGAACTGTCGACATTCGTGGATTATCCAAAAGATTGAAGAATTTGGTTTCAACATGCAAATGTTTTATCACGGTATCATACGATATCTCCTTTATTACACTAAAGGAAAAATCAGTGAGGCCATCAGCAACTTCTCGTGGCCACATATGCAGCTATATAAATTTTTTGTTGAAAACCTGCTCTATAATTATATAATGCAATAATTTACTGTAAGCATTGAGCTGTGCAGATATTCTTTGAGTGTTGCAAGATATTGTTTGAATGAAATAAAATAGTAAAAGGATAATTAAACATTATTATTATTAGGGGAAGGTTGCTATCGATGAGCCACTTAAACAAAATGCTCCTTAAAATCGTCAAATTTCGCAATTTTACAATTCTGTGCATGTTAATGTAAAGATTACTTTTCATACTACACATATCTAGAAATAGACGTTACAATTATGAAATGTTAAGAAGATATTAGGAAAATAAAAATAAGTGCCATTGGCCCAATGAAGGAAACCCGTCGC
>WUQG02415737.1:0-15741 GCA_011317285.2 Androctonus mauritanicus | reverse complement strand
CGCCAGCTAACACGAGGCTCTGTTCCTCTTGCCAGTTCACATACACGTGATGTGAAAAGGCAGAGTTCATATATTCTGAGATAAGGTAGGCATGTAATCTTGACATGCTATCAGTGACATCATTAGGTTCTGTCGCATGGCGTCTCTACAGCAATGTTGCTACTATTAAAGTTCCAACCCTCGTATATGCTATTGTGTAAAAAAAATTATGATTGAAATAAAAAATTCATTATCTAATTTACTAAATTTTTTTAATATTCTTATATTTAAAATAAATTCCATATAAAAATTTAATATATAATTATAAGTAAATAGAATTAATCAGAATACAGAAAAAATTGCTAACAAAATATATTGGTAATTGACAATTTCTGTTAAAAAGATAATTTCAGTTCTGGAATTATATTTGGTTTGACAATGTATAAAATAAGGCAAAAAATTTCAAAATTCATATGCCTAATAAGCAATTTATATTATTCTCTGTATATAATATTGTATACAGAGAATAATATAAACTGCTTACTAGGCATATGAATCCTTTATTTATACTTTTAATAAATTCTTTCATAAAAAAATTTATATATTTTCTGAAGTAGAATCATATATAGGAAAACAAATAGCACTAATTAAAAGAGAAATTTTATTATTTCAGAAATATTTTTGGCTTATTCTTGAGGTCATCCTCAATTGCACTTAATAGGAAGTGTATTTGTTTTCCTATATTAATTTTGCATCAGGAAATAAAGAATGAGCAGAATCATATATTAAAATATTTATTTTTGCAACTTTAAAATTTTTGTTTATTTTTAAAGGGTAAAGCTGGACCACCAGGACCACCAGGATCTGCTGGTCCTTCAGGAGAAAGAGTAAGTCATATATCTCATTTATTTTATATCAATAAAATTCATAATTTATTTATAAAGTTTATATTTTTGTGTTTTTTAAATAAAAAAATATATATATTTTAATTATAGTAATTATTAATTGCAAAATTTTACATTGTTAATTTAGTACTTAGTACTATTTTTAGTTTTTGTTTTAGCTAAGACTAATAATTTTTTATGCTAAAAACTAATAATTTTTAATAGAAAACAATAATAAAAGACAGTCTGATTTTTAGAAATTTAAATTATAATAGTGACATCAGAATTTCATATTGAAGATTTAGACATCATAATAGTTTATTTTGTTAATTTTCTTATATTTAATTATATTAATCATTTATTTAAAAAATTATAAATAATATTTCTTATTCTTGATTAATTTAAAAAATGAATGTTTTTCTAGTTTTATCCAGTTTATATTTTTGATCAAATAAAAATTTCTTAGATAAACAAAAATATTTTTGGGAAAACTTTTTCAATTATTCTTGAATTAAGTAAGAATATTTCTTAAATTAAGTATCTTTTATTTAAGAATTCATTTGTTATATTTATTACAGCCATAATCTGAAATTAGACATATTATAATGTACTTAATTTAAATTATGATCTAACTAAAAGAATATATTAAATCCTGACTTGTTGAAATGTGCTTAGATTCATCCTGATCTGTCTAACAGCAGATAAACAAATTTGTAAAAGATAAATTTAAAAATTAAGACATCAAAATCTATTGCTTACTGTATCATGAATATTCATGATACAATTGTTTTGACAAAATTTTTATAACAACATATGTAATCATCTAAAACATGCCAAACTTAAATTACCATAATTTAAGATTTAATATGAAAAGAGATGTATTTATGATAAAAAATTAATTTAAAATAATATAAAATAGATTTCAGTAATTTAAAAAATTACTGAAGTCTTTGTTTTATTATTAAAGAATTACAACAAATAATAGGTTCTTATTGTACCTAAACAATTTTGCAAATTCAAATCTCAATATCAACATAAGTAAAATTGAATTGTTTTATTAAAAGGCAGAGCATTTCATACTCATCTATAGTCAGTGGATATAATATAAGGGCCAATCCAGAACTATAGAGTAAATAGAATATACTCATGGGTCCTTTTGTTGGATATATTATACATATGAGTGTTGTTGTGATCTGCCTAATCATACTTAGACATACCACACAATAAGGTAAATCTGTATATTTTTAAAAAACAATCAGATTTGTTTAAAATTAATATGCATATTGTGATTTGCCTAAGTATTGCCTGGATTTAGAGTTGTGTCTATAATATATTCATCAAATTTTAGTAGTTTGTTCTTAAATTTAATAAATTATTTATACAAAAGATCACTTCTGAGTTGCAGATTAACTGGAATTACCATAATTCAATCTTAGATAATTGGGAGTCTCCTGTATATTATAATGGAAATGTTTTTAACTTTATTAAAATTTTATCAGTTTCTCAATTATTACTTGAAATAATCATTAGAATATAAATATTCACACTGAATACAAATTTAAAATATATAATAATGCCAGATTAAGCATTTCATGCCTATGTATAAGAGGCTTTCATATGACAAGTTAGATATATATTTTTCACTAAAAATGATTTTGTTTGGTGCCATTAATTATGATTTTAGTTGAATGTAAAATCTTTTATACAACATTGTTTCTTCTATGATGGAATGTCTATTTTATATATATAATCACAATTGATTTAATATAAAGAAGTACTATTTTTGACAATATTTTATTGCTTACGAACTTTTGCAAATTGAAATACAAGAGTGCTAATAAGTGAATTGATATTGATAGAATTTTTGAATTATGAATATATAAATTTAAAACTTCATATAATAATAATAATATTTATTAAATTTGTTATAGTAATGTTGATGATGCATAATTTTATAATTCATTTTTAATTTTTTCTAAAAAGTTTTTATTTCATTTAAATGATATTTTTGAGTATTAAAAATTTTTTAATGAAAATATTATAATCATATAATATTAATGTATGAAATAATTGCCATTTGATGTATATAATAAATTTCTTTGGTAATTATAAAATTCCAAAATGACAGATTTTGAGATTATGCAGGTTTTTCTGAAATATGCCAAACTTCAGGATATGGTTCTTTACATTTAAAGAATTTGAGTAGTTTATATAGCCATGTAATCAGAATGATTGTATTTTTCTGCTATGAAATTTACAATTCTGTAATATACTTTAAAAGAGCAACATTACCTTCACTGAAATGCTATTCCAAAATCTAATGTCATCTATCAATATTCTAGTAGAATTCTCAGCAACTACTTCACTAGTCCACATCTGCTGCCAAATTGATTGCATCCTGAAGCTTGGTTTCTCATTTTAGAAATATCCTTTAAATGTATTACTTATGATTTTTGAAACAATTCAAAAATATGTCCTATCTTAGCCTTTCATTGCTGACAATTATGAAATCTGCAACATCCATGTGCCAGCTTTTTTCAGTTAAGCCTAATTAATATTCATAAATTTATAAATATTCATATCTCTCTTATACAACAGCAGCTTGTGGCTTGAAATTGTGGGGGTGCTGCAACTTTTGAAATATACATACACACTGTAAATACAATGTGTATGTATTTGGATAAAATAGTAAAATTATGGTAAAAATTAAAAATGAAAGAATAGTGTTTATTGTCAATAAAACTATACAATTTGGTATAATTCAAACTGTAATGTTTTTAATTGTAATGCCCAAATATTTAAAGAAATGGAGTACAATGGTACCTCGACTTACGAGTGTCTTAACTTATGAATTTTTTGAGATACGAACTGTCTCTCTTGCTTTGAATGCGAGCTAAAATTTTGGTTACAAGCAGTGGCTAGCAGCAAAGTAACTGCTGCCCTGGGTAGCACTTACTTTGCCCCTGTGACAGACCATTGTTAATTCCTTAATATGGCCATTTAAAATAAAATAAAAATTAATGCAAGAAAAAATTAACAACAGCAAAATATAGTATACATATTAATACACCTCTCCGACAGATTAGAATTTTTTTAGCACTTTTATATTTCTAGAAAAAAAATAAAAATACGGATAAAAAAACAATTAGGCCTAACGGCGCTAAATCTTACACAAATTCTAGAGGGTGCTACCGAGATTCTCTCCCAGTCTAAGGGTTAACAGTGTATGAGAGACCTTCATTAAGTAATAAAATTTATTTACAGATCAATTTTATCACAATACTGTATTAAAGAGAGAAATACCAATTTAGTTGTTATATTTCTCTCTAATACAACAGCTAAATCATCCCTACTTTAAGCAGTTAGCTTGCAATGGAAGCATCGGTGTTGTGCTCATTTGTGCTTGCAGTTATTTTGCAAAACTTCGTTTTTACAACCACGAATCTGAAAAAAGTGAGTGTGAAAGATAGTGCTGAGAAGAAGAAGCAGATGATGTGCATTCGTTATTTATAACCACATTTTTTTCTTATTTAAAAACATATAATAAAAAAATGCAGTGTTTTTAGGGATTCGGAACGGATTAATGGCATTTCAGTTCATTTCAATAGGGAAAATTGATTCGACATACGAGTAATTTGAATTACGAGCTCCATCACAGAACGAATTAAACTCGTAAATCGAGGTACCATGTAAATACAATACTAATGGCACAATCTGCATATAAACAACAGTGGAACCGTGTGTGGATATTGCTGCATTAAGCTAATAATCTAGCTATAATAGTGTAGCTGCCTTGCATCCACATGTGTCATTCTGATGTGTATATGCTTGTGCAAGTAGCAATACAGCACTATGCTACACAGTGCCGCTAGCATCTTCACTCTTCTAAGTGCTACAAGATAGATTTTTGTTATTTTTTATACAAAATAAGAGAATTGTATACGGTTGTTGGTGATAAAATTAAATATTATAAGCAAATATAAATAAATTATTAAATATAAATTAGGGGAAATAGGGTTGATGATAAATTAATAAATTGGTGGTGTTGCAGTTCCATAGTGCCTATGCACGAGCTGCCCTTGGTAAAATGATCAATTTTTTGATAGGTATAATACACAATATCACAACATTATGAATTTCAATGTTTTTTCAAGTAAATCTTTTTCAAATCAAAGAGCAGAAAGATATGTGGATTTGTATATTTGTGAACTTTCTGGAAATTATGAGGGTTATATTAAAGAATAATTGAATGACAAACTATAGAGGAAATCAAATAATCAAATAAATAATAATCAAAATCAAATTTTTCAGAATATACTGTATGTTTTCAAACTTTGCCTGGGCAATGCTGGGCACACTTTGCTAGTACAGTATTTTAATAAATTGTACTGAAATGAAATTAATATTTGATTAATTAATTCCTTTTAAAATCTCTGCATGTGGAAATTTATAAAATTCATTCCATTATTTTCTTATTTTTTTAATGATTTGAAAATATATATATAATTTGAATTAGAGTTTTATCATCACTTTTATTCTATCAAATGTTATTTTTTAATTTATATTTTCAGAAGAAGCTTCTACTAAAAATATTTTTATGAGAAAAAAAAAGCAGAAAATTCTTTATCTCTGAAAATAATTTAATATAAGTAAATTTGGTTAATAATAATTCTTCATATATGATTAATCACAACATATTTAAATATCATTTAAACAGCAAAGTTTTTTCCATTAAATAAAATTCACAAATATTTTTCAATTTACAATACAAAATTATTTTTTAATAAAACATGCATTATAAAATTACATATTCAAGAAATATATCAAAACATTTTCTATAAAAAAACCTCAATATATTTCTTGAATATGATTCTATAAGTTCAGAGATGATGGTATGTTTGGTTTGTTATTTGAAATCATTTGAAGATTGCATGTGCATTGCAATCTTCCTGCAATAGAGATAATTTGAACAAGAGATAGTGCTTCCAACATCTCTGAAACTAAAAATATTGTTACTTTTTTTAAATAATTATTTTCTCAATCTGCATATATTTATAACTGTTTGATATGCCATTCAGTGATAAATATCCAAGTCATATAATTAACAGTTTCTTGATTATGTTTAGATTATTTAGAAAAATTTTAGATAATTCAGGGAAACTGATAATGATTTTATTCAGTTGCTTTTTAACTTTTCCATGATATCTTATTATCCATATAGCCATTACAACCATGAATAACATCCCAGTCATGGTCAACAAAATGACAACTTTTATGGCTGCAGAATCTTGAAAGTTGGTGATGGTTAGGCTTTTGTAAAATCACTAATTTCAATAAACTAACAATACTTAATGGCTAATGACTCTGTAATAATTCCAGAGTCCATCTGGCCAGGCCTTCTACCAGAAAACTAATTTCCAAAACAATAGTTATTTTAACACTATAACAAAAAACAACCCAAACTTCATGGTTGTTAAAGAAAATCACAAACATATGTTAGAATCAAAATGACAAAAATACATTAGTATACTGAACTATAAATAGAATAAATGCCAAACAAATATGTTAAATAAGAAAAAATTAGTTTATTAATTCCACAAAAAACACAAAAGTATTAACAAGCTTTATTGTAATAATAATAAAGCACAAACAAGTTAGTAAAATAACTTATTTAATTATCAACAAAAAATTCAAACAACAATAAATTAATTAAACTGCTAAGCCTCCATTCGTGCTACAAGAAAATACTTAAACAGTTGCTTGACAATTCGCAATATTACTAAGTTCTAAAGCATCACTTCAATTCTAAATTGACTGTTTGATCTCTTACTCAATGTTAGAAAAACTGAGGTAGGTTGGCTGATAGATTAGTGATGTTTAGGTTGGCTATTTTCTCAAATGTGCATTTAATTCTATAGTTAATTGACTTTGTTTTGATGAATAGACATATCCCATCAAAAAAAAGTCAATTAACTATAGAATTGAATGCACGTTTGTGAAAATAGCCAGTCATCACCAGTCCATCAGCCGACCTACCTCCCAAGTGATCAAGCAGTCAATCCATGTGCTTCATTTTCACCACTTCAAACTTAGTCAAGATTTGAACTCTTCTTATAAGTGACTTACATGGTAGGCTTGTACTCATGGTCATTTATATAAATCTATCAGACAATTTCTATTTTCTCTACTCAGAATATTATCGACAATCATGTCATTCATCTTTATAATGACAATATTTAACATTATAAGCTTTTACAATTCCATCAAAAAGAGATAATTTTTTATTCTGTTATCCTGCAGTGATGTTCTGAGATTGTATGACATTATGACATGTATTATTGAAAATGAAACCATTGCATTTCTTATCACTATTTTTGAAAGATTGAATTGGGAGTATATCTTTACCCTTAACTGAACTAAAACATTCAATAAATAAATATAATAAGAAATAAATAGATATAAAGAAAAGATTTAGGTTTGATTTTTTACACTTTGCTTTGTCAATTTATATTCCAATTGAGATATATCATATCTAATCAAAATCATTCCAGAATTGAAAATTTCAATCAACATTGTTGATAAAATCTCAATTTGGAAAAATTTCGGATTCTTCTTGCACATTATCTTCTTATCAATGGCTATAAGTCATATTTCAACATGCTTTTAAATTTCCCATGTAATTATTTTCTCTGATATACAGTAATCCCTCGTGAATCACAGGTTACATTCCTGTAAAATGTCGTGGTTAGTTAAGTTAACTTTCTATAAGAAATATAGGATTAGGGGAATTGGTAAGAAAGTCAAACATTTTCAATACTTATTACACACAATACTCTTTAAATAGAAAAAAAAACACTTAAATAAAGAATAATCTATACATTATAATAATTTGCTTAAAACAGGTGTCTAGGTTCAGCACTAGTGAATGGGTGAGAGCCACTATCAGATTATTGCTTTAAGTAGCTTAGAAGAGATCATTTCTTCATTTTCTTCTGAAACTCTTATTATAACTGTTTATATGGAGCTAACAAATCTTTATAACCCTATTTTAATTTTAAACACCACTCCATATGCTTCCAATGAAAAATTCTGTGAGAATATTTGGCATTAGCAGTCCTTTGTTTAGATTAGAACGAGTCATTTTCTCTTTTTGTCTTTGTCCTCTTCATTGTCATCCTCTTCCTCATTAGATCTGATTAGTTCTGCCAATTCTTCTTCAGTCAATTCCTCCTAATTGACTGCAGCAGTTGCTCTATGTCATCATCTGTTATGTCTACTAAACTTTCACCACCCAGACGTTTTGCAAATCCACTAGCTCTTTGATCTCTGGGAGTTTGTTGGGCAAATTCGTTCACACACACCTTCCATAGCTTAGACCAATAGCCATTCACTGTTGACTACTTTATTTCATCATGTGAGTTTTTAATGATGATGATGCAGTCAGTGATATTGAACTGTTTCTAGCAATCCATAACTGTCAGACTTGGATCATTTTGAATAACTTCCACTATCCTGTTAAACATAAAATAGGTATAGTAATCACTTAAATGCTTTCACAATTCCTTGGTCCATCAGTTATATGAATGAAGTAGTATTTGGAGACAAAAATACAACTTCAACATTTGGGTGGGTGAACTGAAGTGCTTCTGGATATCCTGGAGCATTATCCTAGATCAGCAGCACCTTTAAGGCAAATTTTTTTCTGGATGATGATGGTCAACATCATAAACGAAGCAATTATTCAGTCAATCCATCGTCAAATGCAGCCATTACTGACACTTCCTTGTTTGCACACAAAACACTGGAAGTTGACATTTGTTTTTATCTTTCAAACATATGGATTCAGCAAGCAATACACTTGCATTGGTTTCACCATACAGTCATCTACTGCATTAGCACACAAGCAGGGACATAGTCTTTCATAGCCTTGAATCCTGATACAGAGTATTCAGCTTTAGAGATGTAAGTCCTGCTAGATGTGCACTTCCAATAGAGGTCCATTTTATCTGTATTGAATACCTATTCAGGCACTTTGCTTTGTACAATCTTTTATTTTTCATTATTATTTTTTAATTGTTCTGGATAAGTCTTTACAGTATTATGATTACAGTATTAGTTGGAGATACAGCCTCAGAAATACTTTACAGTATTTCTGAAGCTGTTTCTCCAACTATCTTTATGTTATGAAGGTTATGACAATGGAGGAAATGTGTAAACCATCCTTTACTAGCTTTAAATTTACACTAGCCAGAACTCTGCCCAGTTGTTCATATATTCTCAGCACTTTTTCATGTATCACTGAATTACTTAAAGGAATTCTCTTTTGTGTTTGGTCCTCAATCCAGATATTAAGTACCTTTTCCATCCTTTCTGTAATAGGATCATGGAGCATATAGGTAACTTTAGCACTTGTAATGTTGCTAGTGGAACTAGCAACATTAGCTTTAATTGCTTCTTCACTTTTTTTAATGGTCCTTATAATCAACTCATTAGCATTCATTAGTTTGGCCACCATCGATGCAGCATTTCTCACCACACCTTAAACTTGCCATCACATTGAGTTTTTTTCTCCAGCAATAACATGTCTCCACCTTCTGGTTGGTTTATCATTGCCAACTATGTTTTCCAAACATTTAGAGCACATGATGATGAAAAAAGAATAATCTGTAAAACCAAAACTAATGCTAGATTATATTTAAGAAAAATGAACATGAAATAACATTAATATGTATTCAGGATACAGAAATGTTGGATTGATTGATTTCTTTTCTATTGAAAGCCATTTCTGTGCATAGAAATTGCAAGTCTGTTCTTCTCCTAGAAATCGTAATCTAAGTGGCTTAAATAGAAAGCACAATATCATTCAGATTCAATATCAAAACTAAAACCAACATAAAGTAAAAATCTTAACTAACTGCTGGTAACAACAATAAACATAGTAACTCAAAAATAGCATTCAAAAGCAATTGATAAGCAATAACTTAATGTAGCATTTTGATCATACAAACAACCATCATCAGCAATTAAGAACAGAATTAAAAGGAAGATAAGAATTGAGAACAGAATTAAGAGTTTTAGTTTGTTTCATTGAATTTGAAAACAAATTAAAACTCTGTAGTCCTTTTAATTCTGTTTTCAATGCTGATAATGGTTGTTTGTATTACCAAAAATGTTACATTAAGTTATTGTTTGTCAACTACTTTTGAGTTATTAAAACCAACATTTGTTCTTTCTTTTCCACCCTTCCTTTTCTCCTTAGTGAGAAAACTCTCACAATTCTCTAAAACATAAAATAGGACATCTATAAAATTGTTTATTATTATTTTTCACTGCAAATTATGATAAATAGAAAATAAAAATTTATAAAAGCATTTAGTACTGTTATCAAAAACTGCATATATACAAATCTAAAATCTGTAGTTAATGATTTGCTATGTATTTGTGTAACTACATAAATATAAAGCCTGCAATTGACAAAGGATTAATATATTTTGTCTGTCAGTATGAGAATTCATCTCATTATAGAAACTTACAATAGCAATAGGCAGAATTAATTTTGTAAATGTTTCCATCCACTTGACAGATTCGGAATTAGCCTAAACTGGAATTTAGAGATCATAGAGAATTTTCTAATAGAATTATTTAACATAAACTTTATTAAAGATGATTTAATTTTTTATAAAGTTATATTTAGAAATATATTATTGTAATTAGCAGATTTATTCTAATCACAGTAATATCTAGTGGAGAATAAGCACTTCTAAGCAGGAGTATAAACGTAAAACAGCTTTTATTAAAACACAAACGTTTTCGACATTAACACATGTGTTAATGTCGAAAATGTTTGTGTTTTAATAAAAGCTGTTTTACATTTATACTCCTGCTTAGAAGTGCTTATTCTCCACTAGTTGTTACCTATATATATTATTAAGTGCTATTATATGTTTGTATGTATAATTTACAGGGAGTCCTTGACTTATGATAGTGATGTCATCAATGAATTCTGCAACCGGTCAATGCAACTGACATAGGTTTAATTTCAAGACCCAATAGTCTGATATATGGAAAGTTTTTTTTTATATCTGATTCTTGTAATTTTGTGTTCTTTATACTCATTAAGATAATATATAATGTCCTAATAAACATTATTATAGAGAAATCCATAAATTTTAAGTTTTTTCCAAATTTCAACCATTTCCAACTTGGAATGACAGGGTTTGAAATTTTTGGAACCAAATTCCATCATAAGTCGAGATTACTTGTATTTACAAAGCAAAAGATAAAATATTATCATCAAAAAGACATGACACACACGTACAATTTATATTTTATTACAATGGTTATTATGACATACAATAACTTTACTAATGAGAATTAACTATCAATAGTAACATCATCAATAATTCCAAAGATTAAGAAGCAAGCCAAATGAATTATTCTTACAATACTTAGTTTTACTGTAGCATTAAATATATTCGATCATAAATTAAAATCACATAATTATTATTATATTCTCCTATTGTAATATAAAATTTCATATATTATCTATAAATTACAATATTTATTTTTCCATTACTTCTCATCTTAAGATTCAAACAATATTAAGAAAAAACTTGCATAGTTTTCTTGTTTTGATTTTTTATTAAAATGCATATCTGCTAGCAAATGTCTAAGAAATTTTAGAAAAAAATTTTCCATAGAAATCTTATTCGAATATTAAATTAAAAGATGGAAAAGTAAAACCAAATTGCACAAAAAATTTTGCTACAATAAACAAAATAAGTGTAGTACTGGAAGCACAGATTAATGCTTAACTTAGCAATTTGTCACTGATTGCATTTTTTAATAAATATTTCAATATATTATATATATATTTTTAATTAGTGATATTCCTTATTGGTTATTTTTATTTATAAATAAAAAAATATGATCTTATGAATTGCTATCATCATTTTGTATATTTATAACTTATTAGCTTGAATATAAAAAAAATAATAATAAAAAGTAAAAGTCATTGTATATTTGAATTCTAAAATAAAAAGTTAATTTTTATGACATCTGAAAATCTGTCATCTTGTTTATAATTTAATTTGATTAAATGCTGTTTGAATTTATGAAAGTATTTTCTGTTGAATCATTTGTTTTCCATGAATAGTATTAAATATTAAAACTAATTTTATAGTTGTTTTAAACAAATTTAATATGAAGAGAAAATATACTTTCCAAGACACATTCATAACATGTAATTTATATATAGCATAAAGTTCTGTTGTTTATACAATGTGTAATGTTATTTCTGTTGATTATTTACAATACAATAAAGCTTATTCCATTAATTTAATATACTTTAAAGTTGCGTTTAATCGATATTTCAAATTGTAATTGTATTCGTCTGGATCTTACTGTACACTGAAGAAAGCAAAATATAAATAATAAAAATGTTTTGGATTAATTAATTGTTATTGATAACTCTTGCTACTGATTGATATGTTATTATTGATAGTTAAACCAGATAGAGTCATTTTTAGCTAGATTTTTCAGACTTATGCCATTTCCAAGACTTAAAAAAAATATTGTAAGTTATATACATCATATTTTTCTTTTGTACTTAAGAACTGACACAACTCTTACAAATTTAATTATTATAATACTTGCTTATTAGAAACCAGATTTAAAATTTTTATTTCAAGTTATCACAAATTTTATTTTAAATAAAGAGAAAATATTTAGATTAATTTTAACAAAATTTTGAAATAATCATACTTACTTTTTCCATATCAACATTTAACTCAGAAAACCACTGTTTACAATCTTTTTGTAGAATAACACAAGCCATATGTAAACATGCTATAAAACAGATTTGAAAATTTATAATACATTTCGATATTAATATTGAGTTATATAATTCAAATTTAAATTATTGTTTTCTTTAAGTGACAAATTTGAAAAAAATTATTTTTAATAAACTATAAAGAATTTCTAATGAACTGCAATTTAACCTCTTTCGTGTAATATGATTTCATCTGATTTTCTATTTGTTTGCATAAAAAATTAATATTCAAAACTAATGAAATTAAATATTTGGAAACTTTAATAATTTACAAAATAAATTTTTCTTTCATATTTATTTTAACTGTTTGAATGTAGTATTTATTTGTAGGTAAAAAATTTAAGTTAAAAAATTATTTTAAATTTTTTTAAAAATAGAAATTTTATTGTGAAGAAAAACACTAATAAATTTATGTTATAATAATTCTCAAATATATAAATTTCGGAACTGCATGAATATAAAATAAAACAAAATTCATAATTATAATGTTCATGAATAAATGCGATTATTTTTTCTCCCACATTGTCAATAATGATTATATGATGTACTTTCATTTCCTGTGAATGCTATCCATTTTCACTTCTCTCATTGGTTTATAAAATGATAATTAATAAAATCTGTCTCAAACAAAATTAATGCTAAAAAGCTATTTTTATTTAAAAAAAAAGTATAAATATCTGATCATAATTTTCCAAATTCAAAAAAACATTTTCCGCAACTGACATCATAACATTCATTTATCTACAATATAGCAGCAATATAAACGTATGTAAGCATCTCTTTCTTACAAATGTTAGATATTTCAGCATCTTTTTTTTTTTATAAAAAATTTCTCTCTTTCTAGCAAAAGGCTTGTTGCATTACTCTTTTTTTTAAAAAAAATAACTTATACAAATAGTTATTAGAATATATGAAATCTATGAAAGTATGGATAAGTTTCATATAACTATGAAGGAGTCATTTTTGAAAATATCAAATAATTTTATTATTGTTTCATGCTCTATACTTTGAAAAATGCTGCAGTATAGATTGGCTATCTCTGATAGTCCTATAACTGCTCAATAATTTATGGTTCTAGAAAGACTGAAAGTTCAACAGTTATGTCTTATAACTAAAATTGAATCAAATATTTTTTAATTTGGAATAAAACTGCTATTATTATTATTTACAATTGTTTTATAATAGTAAAACTCACTGTTCATGATATTCTTACATCAGAAATGATTGCTATAAAAATATTTTAATTTAAGCTTTTTCTTTTCAATTTAATTATAATAATAAATTTTCTTATAATTCAGATTAACACTTAGAAATATTTATTTTCTTACAGATTTGATAAAAATTTTGATTATTATTTTTGTCATTAGTGCACAATTATGGTTTAGATCAACTGTACAGCATGATGCAAATTACAGTATATGATTTGAATGAACTAATAGAAAGCTATATAATATAGAAACAATAGCCATTACAGATCACTAATAGAAGAGATATGGCATTCTTTAGTAGCCTGTTATGACACAGAAGTTAAATGATGGGTGAATTCTGCCTCAATCACAGAATATGTTACATCCATATTGTATTTTCTTATAACCCTAGAACAAACACAAACTCCTCTAGTGATTAATTTTTGTAATTGGCAGTTAATATAAAAATTAATCATTAGGGGAATTTGTGCTAGTTCTAGGATTATTTGGATTGTGTAATCCCCTAAGTAAATGATGTATTTTCTTATAATTTGTTTAAAACAACTACATTATAACAGTATTGTTTCTTTTTATAAGCTATTACAATATAATTTATAAAAAAAATAATTAGAGACATACTAAAATCAACCAATCTGGCATGAAAGAGTTAAATCAATAAAATTCTATTAATTTATTATTACAGAATTATGAGTGAGAGAGAGCATTTTAATATATTTTAATATTCTTTCTTAATAACAAGAATTATAAAATAGTACATCCCGGCTATTGTCCCAATATCACTGATGATGATACTATAGAAATTAATTACAAAATATAAATTAATCTCTAATATATATATAATTGAAAATTATTGCTTAAAAATAAATATTAGTAGTAATATTTATTTACAATTACATATTAATTAATTATAATTTACATATGAGTAGTAAATTATTAATTAAAATTTAAAATTTTTGAATTAAAAAAAAAAGATTTCTATTAATGTTAAGTATTAACTATAGTTAACAGCTAATAAAGATCAATGGAATAAAGATGCAATGAGATTAGAATATTAACAAAGTATATTTTACTGCTTAATATTCCAAAGCATCAAAAATAACAAAAAACTCAGCACAAGACAGCAGTTAAATTAAAACAAATATGTATTTAAACTTTAAGTAACTTTTTTGGTTAATTAAACCATTATCAATTACAAATATTAAAAATAGAATGAGTACAAATACAGGTTAAATAACTAACACATTTCAGAACATAAGATTGCTCCAATGTGAGAATAATTCAGTTAGTTAATATGGTGTCTGATGAGAGTAAAAGGTATAGATTCTATTTCAAGTATTCACCTGAAGTCCAAGAGAATACTTAAAACAGAAAAGGAAGGAGACAATTATTAACAGACAAAATAAAGCTTTTATTAATTCAATAATTATTAGACATTTTATCAGTACAGAAATGCAAATATAGGAGAAGTCCAATCTATGATAGTGTTATGAATAATGGTTCATTTCAATCAAACTATAGTTATTTTGTTTCTCATTCAGCAATAATTGCTGAAACAGGTTATCCCTAGTCTGTAGTTCCTTTTTATTTTTCCATTCACCTGAGGAGAATTGAAGATAAAACTTTAGTAAATCTTAGATTCCATTGCTAAGAGACATCTTTACTTTGTTTCTTTTATGAGAAGCCATTTGATTTTTCTTTCCTTTTCTTTGCTGTTATATTGTTAGAGGAAAAACTTGTTACTTTCCCCTTCTCTCTGAGTTTTTATTGGGGCCACTAAGTTCTCACTGTTGTTCAATTTGTTGATAGATTTGTCTCCTTTCAATCAGTAGAATAATAAGGA
>WUQG02415726.1:0-15742 GCA_011317285.2 Androctonus mauritanicus | reverse complement strand
GAATAGCTGAGGAGGAAGCAAGAAAGAAAGAATTGGCCCAAAAGGGCGAAGAAAGTGATGAGCAGTTGCATATAGAGCCGTTAGAACCCGACCCAAATTTAGAGGCCGGAATGCCTCTGCCCAAAAAATTATTAATGGAACTTCCTCCGGAGCTCACAGCTACGCCCATTGAAGACCTGGATAAATTTTATGAAAATAAAAGGGTAAGCTTTCTTTATTTTTAAAATACTAGTTAATTTAAATAAATTCATCGAATAGAATATTTTAGATTTTGATTAAATAAGAACATACTGTATAATAAATTTTTTTTGTATTCCATTTATAATAATCTATAATAAATGGTAAATACTTTGCGTGTGTGATGATACCGTATTGAAAAATTATACAAGATAGTTATGACAAAAAAAAAAAAGAAAAATAATCACTTAAAAAGTACGAATCGATCTCTTATGCAAGATCAAAACATATTTATCATATAGTTCAATAATGATTTATAAAAACGAATAGAACTATCAAAGAACATAAAAGTTCTCTTTCAACGAACTTTTTAAACTTTGAAATGCAATGATGTGGAAATAGTTTTCAGAAAGTGTTTTAAACAAACTTGAAACTTAATATTGGTTTTTTTACCTTGTAAATAAAATCAATGTAAAGGTAATGATGCAAATTCAAAAAATTTTTATAAGAACTTGAAAGTTATATTTAGTAAATGCAATTTTTCTAGATTTTATCAGTATTAAATATGTATTTTTTAGAAGTTTCACATCATAATATATTTCAGCTTTATATATATATATAAAAAAAAAAATTCGCTAAGTAAATAAATGGATTTCTTGTTGTATAAAACTCATTTAACTAAATCATGTGAACTGTGGTAGATACTGTATATTCTCAATTTAACTGGTTAAAGTGAATGAGAAGTGAATCTTTTAATGGTATCAAAATTATACATTCAGCTGTAAAATATAACGTGTTTTAAAATAGTTTATTTTGTTTTAATTTAAAATATAAATTTAATATAAATTTTTTTTAAATCTTGTTCCATTTTTTACTTTGAATATAGATTACTCGCTTTAATTATTAAGTTGCAAAATAATTCAGATGAATTTGGAAATGCTTATAATACATTGAAACAATACAAAAAATATGAATGATTAATGTGATTACAACAAGACATATATATATTTGATATAACTGTCTATCATATTCGCGAGATGAAGTTTATCTTTTAATACTATTTCTCAATATGATTTAAGACTGTTTTCATAAGTATCTCAAAAAATATTGAATTTTTTAACATATAAGAATTTTTATTACAAAACAAAGATGTAACCCTTTTCTACTCTAAAGAGTATACTAAGAGAATATTAACTCAAAGAATAGTGACTTAATATTATGTAGATTAATAGTTATTCTCCGTATGATATCTGTTTTCATTTTTCTATTATTAATTTATTAAAGTAATTTAACATTCTTTTGTGATTTTCAGGATTTATATTTAAAAATATGTTAAAAAAATTTTTATATTTTTTATTATAGTTTATTTTATATTATTAAGTATTATATCGGTATCATATATATTTTTAATTAGTTAGTTTTATTTTTAAAATGTCATTAATCTGATAATATTTTCTTATAATCGCTATAAATTGATCAATATCAGTTCATACTTATTAAAAATTAGGATTACATTAAAGAACTTAATATAAATTGATATTAAAAATAAATTTCAAGATTTTATATCAACAAATTTTTTAATTTTTGAATTTGAATCGATTAAAATATTTTGAAGTTTTCATCATTTTCAACATTTTTTCTACTACTATTGAAACTGAAGATCAAATATTGAAAACATTTTTAATTAGTTTATTTATAAAAATATAATTTTAAATATACTTAGAATTTAACTAGTTTTTTATATTTCTTATGGAAGAGTTAATATTAAATAAAAAGAAATAGAGGATAATTTGATATAGAATTTGCATTGTTTTTAATTCTTTACAAATTAGTATTTTCTCAGTTAAGATTTAATAATAATGACACGATTTTTTTAGACATTAATAATACAATTTATTATATCAATGTTATGGTTCATAAATATGTAGTAACGTTTAGCGTTAATAATTATATTTATACTTTATATATTTAAACATGTACTTAACTCATAGTTTTAAGATATAAAAATAGTTCTGATTATTATATTTTCAACAAAGTTTCATATTCATATAATACACAGACTTGGTAATTTTATTTATAGAAGAAAGAATTACTATTTATACAAGATTTTATTATTATACAGAATTATTGAAGAAGGCCTAAATTAAGTTTAAGGCTATTTTCTTTGTAAACTTCTATTTTCTCTCCTCATTTCTTGTTACATGATAAAACTTTTTTATATTGTTGTTTTAAATAGGATTTACATTCACTTATTTTCATAAATTAAATTTATCATAAAGTATTTATTAAGCACTTTGATAGTTTATTTGTATTTTTATATCTTTTATAAAATAAATTATCATGAAATTATTATTTTTATATTCTACTTTAAAAATTATAACTGGTTGATTCCAAAAATCAGGAAAAATAATTTGTGTTTAAAATTCTAATAAAAGGATTAATTAAAATTAATTGACTTTATTATTATAAATATAACTTGTGAAAATCAATATAAAAGGACAATAAATTCCTTCTGATATTTTCAAAATTTTAGATGCTTCAAAGTCAGTTCAGAATATTTTTCATTCCAGATGCCTGTACGCTTTTTTAATTAATGCAAAATTTTCTCATGTAAAATCCTTTTTTTCCAGCCTCCTCTAAATAAGATTTTCACGATAAATATAAAAAATTTATAATGTATTTTATATTATGTAAATTGTTTATAACAAAATTTCCAACTATGAATTTTATTATAATATGAATTTCATAATTAATATTAATACACTGTGTGTATATGAACGGAATAACCTTTAAAGGCGTGAAATTTCGTTCATGAATTATGCTACTCTTTATAATATTATAAATGATATACAAGCTGGAAACATATTTATAAATTTTATAAAGGAAAAATAATATACTATCTTTCATTAATATTATATGATTTATGTAATATTAGATAATTAAAAATATTCAGGAAGAATTATCTCTTCGTGATACAAATAAGAAGAAATATAATATTCTGAATATGATATTTATTCTCATATAATACTGTTTTTATTATACTAATGTGTCATATTAACTTATCGAATAGGAAAGAATATGATGAATTTATATACAGTATATATCTTATGATAGTAATGTATTCATGACTAAAAATGTTTCGCTTTCCAAAACAATTATAATTTTTTTATAATTATCTTGGAAAGCTTGGTCTATATTATATGATGTTATCCTATTTTCGAAATATATAAAATTTAAAATTATAAAAATTTTATTTCTGTTTAGGACTAAACAGAAGATTAGATTCTGTAAGTTTCTCTTTAACTTACAGAATACGGATTATGGCTATAAATTGTTTGTAAGGATGATTGTATGAGTGAGTGCATCTCTGTTTCCATTTAAAAATAAAAAAAAAAATCTTTAGGATTATGGTACAGAATATATCATTCAATATTAACATAAGTATTCCGCTTATTTTTCATTTGGCTCTACAGTGGAGTTCTATGATAGCGGTCACCAAATTTTTTAATCGCGAACCCAATCCGTTTATCAGTATAGAAAAATAGCAATCACTTCAAACAAACAACATTCATGAATAAAAAATGTGCATCTTTAAAAATTTCTTCTGTAATTCTAGGGATTCTTACATCTCACATTGGAGGCTGTTCTCTATAGGGTCAAAGTTTTCTTTCTGTACTTTTAGAATATTAAATTTTATTTTACGGATAAATTATTAAATGTTTTTATATTAATTTCAAAAATTAACATTGAATATATGTTTCGCCTATAATCAGCTATTGGGTAGCATCGACATTTTACCAAAAACTATCTTTTTGCTGTTGAAAATTCTATAGCTTCAAATCAAAGCTGTTTTATCTTAACCTAGGAAGGAAAGTGACTCATAAGATTATCATGCTGTTTATGCATCTATGTATTTCTCATTAATAAGTTTTGAACTAATCAGTAAATTTTTATTGAAGGGATAGAATTGATGATGCATATTATAGCCTTATAGCTACAACCATTTAAAAATGGCGGACATTAAAACTTCAAAATATTCTATTAATATATTTTGAACTAATTAATGAATTTTCATGATATTTAGCAGGATGGTTAAGTATAGAAAACGACTTTGATGACATCAATAAGTCTGCAGTTTCACTATTAAAAATGGCGGACGCTTAAACTTATGGCTATTTCCTTCTAATTACCGCTGAATTATTTGATAGATTTTTATGAAATTTAATAAATAGATCATGCTACCTGGAGATGACTTACACGTTAATAGGAATCTAATCATTTAAAAATAACGAATATATTCTGAAGTAGGCGATTAGATTTTCCAGAACTGCTTATTATCTATTAAAATACGATAAATTTGGATCGTTTACTGAAAGTATTCTTCATCGTTGATTTTATTTCATCTATTAATTTCCATTATCGAAATTTAACCAAAAATATCTTCTGTCTCTGATTTTACACCATGGTTAAACATGATCTTATTGTGAATGCAATCTTTGATTGAAATATGCATTTTTAAGTTAAAATCATTGCTTTTACTTCAAGACTTATTATACTGTATTTTCAAATAGGACAGCACTTTATATGTATTCGTTAATATCGATCGATATGATAGAATATCGAATACTATATTATATGATGGTACAGTATTTTATAGTTGATGAAAATGTTGTTGTAAGATTTTATCATTATTAAAAATGAAGACTAAATTAATAATTTTCTAAAAGATTTTCCAATATGAATACTTATAATTTGTATTATGCTTAAGTTAAAAATACTTAATAATATTAGGGCTTTTCGCCAATTATAAATAAATCGTATTATGATAAAATAGATATTTTATATTTTAAAAAATGTTTTGTATTAGTTTATGAATTGAAAAAGCAAAATATATCTTTTTTTTTATATTCTTTAGAAAATATATTTAATTTTATCTTGTTTATTTTAGTGTAATTAATATGGTGATATAAAATGCAGTTTTTAGTAAGATTTTCACTAGAATTCTAGTTAACGTTATCTTTAATAAAATAAGTTTTAATATAGGCCTATTGTATATATTATTTAATTATAGATGATTGTTTGTTACCATATAAACAAACTATAAATCAGAATGCAAAATGATGTATCACACATTCACTTAAGTTTAAAAAATTCATATATAATATCAAATTTAATTTGATTAACTCCAAAAGTGTGTTTATATTATACGCAATATTATTATATATAAAAGCAAAACATAAATAAAATGTATGATAAATAAATGAAGGATAATTCTTTTACCTGCAATTATAATTATTTCATAATTACACTAATAATGAAATCTGTTGGATAATAAGTATGATACTGATGGAACATCCCACATTCTTCATCCAGCCATGTGCGTTTCAAATTACTCTCTCGCCTCTCCAACAATTCAAAGGTTACAATATCTCCTTTATTCGTGTATTGGTATTTGTTTAGAACAAACTATCGTTCTCACAATGTAAAGACTTGTTCTCCATTTCTCTAATTGCTCCAATACATTTCATAATTTAGCAAATAGATCTTTTATTAATTTTCATATCATAACATTACGGGCTATGAAAGATGAGCACAGAAAGATTTAGGAAACAAGGATTTAAATTCTGTGTTTAGTCTCCACTTAAGTCTTTGAATAATGAGTGAACTTGGATTTAATCAGTGAAACTAAGAAAATGTCAAACGAACGCAAGATCTTTACAGCTTTTAAAAGAATAAACACAAAATTGAAAATCGACAAACCAATGATTTGAAACATTAATTAAAAGGATAATTTCAACAAGTAGAAATTGCAAATGGCAATTTCTACTTGTTGAAATTATCCTTTCTTAATGTTCTCTCCTAAAGCTCTCTTAATAAAAACGATAATAGCCTATACTTAGAATTATGTGAATGAAACAAAGTGAAGACCTATCGAAACCAGAAATGCCGCGGCTATATGGGACAGCACAGTCAGGAAAGCTGAGTCAGATGTAATTTTAGTTATAATTTTATCGGAATTAAAATAAAACACTTTTATAGTACTTTATTTGAAGTTTGACTGAAACTGCATAAAATTTATCAATCGAGGAGACTTTAAAGGGAACAACTGTATTAATTCGATTAATTTTAAATAAACTGCAAGAAGATGAAAGCATGCGCGATCATATTCCAAATTTTGATGTATTATTTAAAGCTGAACAAAAATAAAATTGAAAAAATATTATAAAAAAAGTTTTATGAAACTAGTTTTTTCGAATTTTGGAATGTTAAATTAGTTATCCTCAAACTTTTTTAATCGCATATCCCTTTATCAGTAAATAATATCACGCACTCCATACAACAGAAATTTTCAGGTGAACCACTATGTTAGATATTTAACATTGATTTTATCTATTAATATTAAAAATAAGAAATTCCGACTAATATCATCGGAATCGATATATTATTTTTTACCGATATTTTCAAGCAAGATTATAGTAAAATTTAAAACAAACTTTAAATAAAATTGAAGTTAAAAAAAATTCAAAAACTTTAAGGAAATTTTTATTTTAGTAAGACGAAAATAAAACTTTTCTAAAAAAGAAAGTAAATATTGATTTATAACATTTAGAACAAAAGTAAATTTATTTATTTTTTATTAAGGAAAATGAATAATATATAGTCGACAGAGGGCACGAAAGTCAAATGCTTTATAGAATATAAGAAAATTATTTCTTAATTAATATATAATAAAGAAACTATAAAATTCGTAATATTTAAAAAAATTAATTTTTAAACTTTAAATATCTGACAAAAAAATATTGCAAATAAAAAAACAAATATTGTGTCTTGACTATGGAAAGATATAGCGCACTTCTAGCTAAAACATTTATTTATTTGAAGTTTGTCGAACTGATAACATATAGCTAACAAGTTTCAGTTTTGAAAGTGCAAAACTATTGCTCAAAAATTGCAGAATGATACCATGATAAAATAATAGTTATCAACTCGAAAGTAAAAAAGATTTCTGAAGATGAAAATACAGTTGTATTAATGAGAACGAATAATTTATTATACAATATAGACTTTTCCAGTTCCCAATTGTAGTCTAATTTTAAAATTGGGACTTATATATGTGTGTTTAGTAATTAAATATTCATAAATTTTTTTCTTCTTAAAGAATAAACTATATATTTTCTGATATTTTTGAAAATAACACAATTTAGGTATAATTTTTATTAATTCTAGTAAGACATGAGGCTCATTATATTAGAAAATGAATTTATGCTCGTTCTTGTTTTGATCATTCACATATTTGTTTTGTATCAACTGTATAATTAATCATCTTATTTCCCTTCTTTGTATAGATAATTTCAACTTGAAATTAACATCAAAAATTATTATTATTTTTAGATATTATTTCGTTTTAATAAGAAATGTGTTATTGCATAAACAAAATAGATTTATTCGAATTTTTTCAAAAATAATCAATGAAGATTTCAGTCTATAATTCCAAATAAAATATCTAAGTAAATCGTACTTATTTTCTTTCTGAATCTCAAGCATTGTATATTGTAACTGTTTTTTAGTATCAAATAATTTTATTTGGCAATAAGATTAAATGATATCATTTCTAATAATTTCAGTAATGATTAAATTTATCTATTTTGATCATCACTAATAGTCATAACATTAGCCAATATTTGATTTCTAAATTATTATATAAAACTATCTATAATATTTATCCCAAAATGTTAAAATCATTTGAATAATGTAATTATTTATTCATTTGATCATGATCGTTAAAAAACTTGGAAATACAAGAGTGATTAAAAATTCTTTTAAATATTAATCCTGAATTATAAATTTCTTGTCATTTGCAAATTTCAAGTTATTTTTTATCATCTATTAAGATGCAAATCCTTATAAAAAACATGACTTTTATTTTAGAATCGTGTAATCTTATACAAAATTTAAATTTTCTTCTTAATTAAATTTAGAATTTTTTTCTTATGTAATTATTAAAACATTCTTTTTCCAAATTAGAGAGTTGTTTTTTTAAAATGTGTATATTTATACTTTAAAAAAATTTTAACTCCCTTATTTGGAAGAAAAACGCATATTCTTAAAAATCTTTTTTTGTTTTTTTTTTTATCTATATGATTTTTAAAGTGAGATAAGATGTTCCACATTATTTTTCATGTACTTTTTTAAAATTTTTTCGTTCTCTTATATCATTACTAAATATATATGTACAATGTATTAGTTATTTTTAATTCGTTGAAAATTTTATCATCATCAAAAAAAAAAGGGGAAAAAATAGTTTAAAAGTTGATAATTTCAGATAAATTTGAAGTTCTTTATTTTTCTCCATAATCGTCGTTAAGATGAAAAATCACTTTAATAATTCGTTCAATTAAATAGACAATACAATTTTAAAATTCACGAAGAAAAATTCTGAACAGTTCAATATTGAATAAATAAGAAATAATAACGCAAATCCGTAAAATTACAAGTTTGAAATGGGTTTTTTGCATGCGTGAAGGCTGAAATCTGTCAATTGATTACTGATGTTAATAGTTTCAAGAACTTGCTAAAGCGTACTTATAATTTTGCTATCTGAATTCTAAAATTTATTCTTATAAGATAGACTTAAAATTAGATGCATTCAGAAGTTTAACGCTTTGAATTATCATTGCCAATTCAGGGAAAAAGTGAGCAATCGTGAACAATCGTTAGGCTATTTATGAGCGTGCTAAATTATCAGCTGATTATTGATTGATTTTTATAAATTTTTATTAAGTATATACAATCTCAATTGAATTAAGCTCTTCTATATCATTATAAACGTTATCATTATAATTATTAAAATTACATTTTCAATTCATTCATTAATTAAAATATATTTAATGTTATTATTTAAATATTTTCTGATCCTTCTTTCTTATTTTTATCTCTAGAAATGTTTCAATGTTCATGGTTATCCGATGGAACTCGTTCTTCTTTATTTTACATTTTGTATCATTGATAATTTATTAAAATATCTTGAAAATGGTTTAAGATAAAGAAATGCTTTTTAGTTTTGTATTCTCTTTCTATATATATAAAAGAATATATTTTAATATATAGTTCTATAACATAAATCTCTAGTAATCTTTTTAAAACCAACATAATAATTTGGTTGATCGTAGTATTGTTTATATAGTGCATTACTGTACTGGTACATAAATTAAAATTAAATTCAACGAAAAAGTAATGATATTTATTAAAAACAAATATTATTTCAATATAAAATGGTAAACATCCTGAATACTTAAAACACGAAAAAGAAAGTATTTAATAACATAATTTAGATTAAAAATAATTAATATATAAAAGAGTTTAGTCGTCCATTAAGGATTATTGTTATACATTTCAAATGCTTGTTATATTGGCACATTATTCATTTTTATAAAGCAATAGATAAACAAAAAAATTCTTATACTGAATTAATAGTTTTAAAAAAGAATTGTTAAAATAACAAATTTATTTAGCGAAAATAACTTCATGATACAAGAGAATAACTAAATGTTGTTTCTACATTTTACACCTTTTGTTTTAAGGGACCAAATCTCAGATACTACTGTATATTAGACTTATTAAATTAAGAGGATTTAAAAAAAAGGAACTTGGATCATAGAAGGACTGGATGAAAACAGGCAATATAAGGATGTATTTAAATTGATATTAAGCAATTTTCTGTATCGTAATCCAAATATTCTTTAGTTTTTAAACTAGTCAAAGTGCCTGGGCAATATTTAAATGAAATTAATTTTAGACATAACCCGTAGAAATAATAATAGCCATCCATAAACTATATAGTTACTATACCACGCTGTTAGGGGAAGAAGGAAGTAATAGATGTCTGATGATAAATGACATATGGGAAGGGGGTCAGGCAAATTATGATGTCACACTGTAAAAATGACTAGTTTTACATTTCTCTTATTAAAATATCTTTTTTATAAAATAAAAAATATTTATGCTTAATTGTTCGAAAAAATAAAGACTGCGATATGATATATTTGGAGATATATTTATAAATTATTATAAATATAGTACATATATTTAGTTGTAAGACATTTATATCCATTTTGAAGATTTATTTGGAAACTAAAGAATATATGTAACAAAGTATCAATATAAAGTAATTCATATTTTCTATTGTTTTCTATTTTTTTATTTTTACGTAAAATCGGAGAAAAGTTTTTAAGGGGGAAGTTTTCAAATTTGTGATGTCACAGTCAAGAGAGTCAAGGTTAGTGTGATAAAAAATGACGGAGAGGGAGGGAGATCAAAAAATGTTCGAAATAGCGTGACAAAGTTTATGAATGAGAACCCTAAAGTTGTATATTATTTACCTGCTTTAATGCTTAGCGCCATCTAGTGATAGTTAATGTAAAATTAAAAGAAGGATCTTCATGAAAGAAACGATAATATAACGATATGCACGTATCGATGGTAACAATATTTTGCATCATAATCTTAATATCTCTTAGATTTTAAATGAAAAAAGGACAGCATGTATACACACACTCTTCGATAATCCATATTTTATGTTACATAGATTTATAGACATAGATTAATCGAATTAATATACTGTATTACTCATATTTTATCACATAGTTTTTCAAATTCTGTTGGAAAGATTAATTTAGCATAGTCTAATATATCATTAATGAAATTTCATAATTAATTAAAAAATTAAAATATGCTCCGATTCTAAGTTATGCTTAGAAAAATTGGATTTAGGCAACTAGGAACCAGGCAAACTGAACTTAATTTATTTCGATATTAATTTTAATCCGTTAAAAGGATACATGATATTTAAATGAATTGAAAATTTCATGTTTTTCTGCGAAAATATTTTGGCTCTATAAATCTGATCATGGTTATAAAATAATACACATTATATTTATTTTATAATTATGAAAAAAAGGATAAGATTTACTGATATAACTTTTTTTAACAAAAATATGTTTTGGCCGTTTTGACCAAAAATTGTGTGTATATATATATATCTTGTGAAATTCTGTGGAACAACTAAACTGATCACTCAATTAATTAAAGATATTTTTTTGTCAAAAATTGTTCTGGAAAAAATATATTATTTAATAATTTTATAAATTAAATAAATTTTTAATTAAATTAAAAATTAAATTTTTTATATATAATTTAAATTGTGTTCTAAAGAATATTTATTGAGAGAAATTTAAATAATTTAGGAGGGGAAAAGGAGAAATTTGGCACACTTAATAAAATGAGATGAATAAAGAAATGAGAATTATTCCTCCAAGTTTGGGACGGTTGATCATATTAATCTACAAATAGTAAACCTATAAAATAATATTTTTATATGCTACATTCTATATTCTTAGTGCACCAAGGTGACTTTGGAAATTCTAAAAGTTATTAAATTAATTGAAATTTATTTTCGATAGCATTTTTTATGATTAAAATACAAAAAAAATTTCTTATAAAATAAAAAAGGATAATGTAAGGACAATTGAGTTAAATATAGTAGTATGAAATGTTATAAAGAAATAATTTAATTATTTTATTATCATGTTCAAATACAGTAGTGAGAACTTTATATATGTATACAGATTGTTAAAAATAATTTATATTTAAATGTTCTTGTATTTATTAATATATTGCTTAAAGGCACCCTCTGTATGTAAATAAAATTGAGTTTTAGTTATCTAACAGTCAGTCTATTCATATCATTCTATAAAATGGTTCTTTAGTCGAAAAGTGATATAGTATTTTGTTTGATGGACAATATTTTGCGCAAGTCTTCCAAAATAATTAATATAATTAAACACTTTGAATTTTAAAAAGTTTATTTTAAATTTCTGTCTTAATTATTTTACAAAATTTATTATTTTTTAGAAAAAGAAATATTGGGATATTTTTGTGGAACTAATCAACCAAATCGAAAATAATCTTATAAAAAAAAAAAAAACAATTCGAAATATTAAAATAAATGCTATAGTAGGCCTAATTAAAATTAAATTTACAGTAAATAATTTAAAGTCTATATCATCTATAGTTATGTATTTTCTCAGTAGATGGCGCGATATATGTGCGAATCATCAATGATGCGAATAGATTCAAAACATAAGTAGGTTTAAGTCTGCATCATTTGAATCAATAAATGATACTTTTATATAATCAGCACAAGATGCATTTCATTAATAAAAAGATTTAAATAATCTTTAATAAGTCCTAAATCGAACATTTAAGCACGCATTCACGCATATTTAATATTTTTCTTAAATTATGGTAAAAAAATCAAAATATAAATTTTCAATTTAATTTTTTCATATAATTTTAACAAAATGACAACTATAGGATACGAATCTGTAATTAAAGGCAGGAATTTCCATATAACATCAAATTTTGTGCAATGAAATCAGTATTTTCTTGAGAACAGCACATATTTTGCCATTAGATATAGAATATATTTATCTCCAATACCAATTTTAGTAATAATCAATTAGATAGTCATAATTTAAAAAATGCGTTAATTCATTAACCACCCTAAATTTTTAATAAAACGAAATAGGAGTAATTTAAAAACTTGTCTGAATTTTTTCATTATAATTTTTTTGTGACAAGTTATCAGAAACAAAAATATTCATTACAAAAAAATCTGTATAAATAGTTCTACCATATATAATTATCATTGTGACAATAGTGATTAGCTAGTAGTTAATCAGATAGATATATTTATAAAATTATCAGAGATGTAAGGTGGAAAGAAAATAATCTATTTGAATTTTTCTAAAAAATCAAATAATAGTAAATTAGAACTTCAAATTCTAGATTCTCTGGAGAAAAGCTAAAGTAGTTTTATATGCAGTAATTAATTGTCCATTCAAACAAACGTGATGTTCAGAAACTTAAAAACATATTCAAATGATAAATTATTCTGGATTTAAAAATATATAAATAAATGTTTAAAACGTTTAGAAAAATTTCAAGAAATTCTTTCATTTGAAGTACTTCAAGATATGATGTAATTGCTGTTGGAATATAGCATTCAATAGTACAGTATAATAATTAGTATCATTCGAATGATATTAAATATAAATTTTTTATATAGTATCTTAAATTTATTTCTAAAAATGAACGGTTCAAATACAAATAATTTAAAAAAATTTTTTTGATATATATATTGTTTCAAAATACATGATATAAGTTGAACAGAACCGATTCCTTGCAAAAATATTGTATAACACGAAAATGTAAAATCAAAAAAATTCAATTAATTTGTTCTGGATTTGAACCGAATTAAAGTTTCATTCACTCTATTTTCGGAAACAGTGATTGAAAGTGAATAACTAACAATAGAACTGGTTTCTGAAGTGAACTTTAGAAAATGTTGGCGTAATAAAATGTAATAAAAATAAAAAAACAAAATCGTAATCAATACAATATCATATTTTTATAAATTAGAAGATATAAGAGCAATTGAAATCATAAACAAACTATGCCTGATAAAGCATATTTTATACGATTGCAAATAACGTAGTGATCGCAGTGATTGCAACGATTATAAATAATGCAATGATCGTGAAGATACAGAGTTCGGTCTGACGAAACAGGAAAGTAGTTCTGATAATAGTAAAAAATTATATTTTGAACATTAGTAATTCAACAATAACTTCTAATTCTTGTATAATTGAAAGCTATTATTTTTAATTCTGCATTACTGTGCTTTATTAATCAGAAATTTGTTAATTCTGTTACGTATTCTGTATTTCCGTTTATTAAAAATATTATATATCTTGATTATGATTTTTTTTATTACATTTTCGTGCTATATAATCTTTTCTATCGTTCTATTCGCTTGCAACACAACTTGGTTCATCCATCAGTCACGATTTCGGGATTGGCAAATAAAACTTTAAATGCATTTTTCTCTAAAAGTATTGATTAACCGAATACGGTAATTTTATTTTTCATTTTCGACTTATTTTTTGAATCATATATTCTGAAATATATTATACATTTATACCATACATAGAGGCCAGTTAATTGGGAATAGACTCCCAATTAACTGGCCTCTATGGGATCAGACTTCAGGCCAGATAAACGAATGATCAATTAATCCGAAAACATATGCAAAATATCATTTATAGGTTATATTTAAATAAAAAAATTATATATATTGTGTATAAATATTTATTAAATATCTTAGATAAAAAAATCGGAAATATTCATTTGCCTTTTTGATTTAAATTCATTTTTGAAACAAACTTATCCCATTTTTTCATAAGAATTATATCAATTATAGATGATTATTTTGCTATTCCGTATATCTTATCGCCATTTCAAATACTTTCCTTCCGAATGACATTTTTTTTTTCAATATCATTTCCATTAACAGCTCGACGAAAATGTGGCTAGTTAAAGCAGAGATCCGTTAAAGCGAGACAGGATAAAAGAAAGTCTACTGTAATTTGTGGACAAATAATAAAACCTAAATGCATAAAGAAATATGTACGTGATATTGTATGCATACTGTATTAAAGCTGTATAAATTTCTCAGTTTATCCTTTTTAGATATTTTTGATTATTTTTAAAAAATTTATAACATATATAAATACTATATATATGTTATAAGAAAAACAATGCAATAATTTTTTAAATTTAAAAAGAATGCTTGCATTATGTTATTTGGATTTATAATAATATATTTAAAATATGGTCATTTTATCCAAGTTTAATAAACAATTCTTAGAAAAATTAGAAAGTTTATTTTCAGTTACTAACAACTGATATATAATGCAAGTACAGCAGCCTCCCGAATAACTGGGGATATCGGGAAATTATTTTCTCCAAATAATCCGAAAAATAAGCAAAAACTCGAAATTATGAATCATATGCATATAACATATTATATAAAAAATTGTATGACTATCCGTATTAGTATTTTCTAGGAAAAAAGTAAAGAAGATTATCTATTTGTAACATTAACCTTATTATGAAATGCAATATAAGTAAAAAAAGCAATAATAAATAATTGTCAAACGTAATTATACAACTTCAACTTGTGTATTTAAAAAATATTTTATTAGATCTAATATTAAAAAAAACAACAATAAAATACCAACATATATTTGAATGTTAGAAAGTTAATTTTTTACTGGAAGTCCGCCATCTTGTTAAGATTCTGTAATGATTAGCACTGTCTATATAGATCAGCGTTTCCCAAACTTTTTTATGACGGAACATTTCAGAAATCCTGAAATTTTTACGGAACATCATGATTATTTTATAGTATAGGTAGATATTAAGAATAATAAAATTAATCAAGTAAAATATAAGAATTAAGAAAACAAAACAAACATTTATTATTAGCTTTGTTCCAGCAACGTGTTCCGAACAAGTTCTGAACATTTGTTTAGTGCGCATGTCTTGAATCAAACAAGTTTCGAACTAGTTTCGAACAAATTTTGCTGGAACTAGTGATGGGCAGCGAACGGAGTCGAGAAGAGTCGAACACTTTCACAAAGAATCGAGAAGTATTCGAATCTTC
>WUQG02415715.1:0-15744 GCA_011317285.2 Androctonus mauritanicus | reverse complement strand
GATTTTTCGACCCGTGTATAAGCCGATCCACCCACTTCAGAAACTTTTTTTGGGAAAAAAACCTCGGCTTATACACGAGTATATACGATATATCAGCATTTTTCAATCTGATTATTTCATAATTTTCACTAATATAAGTTTTTATTACATAGAAGAATCTGTATTTGAGATTAATGCACATAGTTCTTGATGCTCTTTGTTCAAGACTATGTTATTTCACGTGGTTGTTTTGATATAAAGTTTTCGTACATGGTACAGTTGTATAAATTTCATAATGCCACGAAAAAGAGGGAACGTTTTGGGCTGATTGTTTAAATGTGTTCTAGACCTCAGCTGCAATCAGAACTACTGTTTTATAAAATTTGCATTGCATAAACAAAGCATCTTAACAGACAAAGCTCAGATGAGGACTAAAAAATAGGTTACTAAAATATATTTCTAGACCAGCCATTAGCCAGATTTAGAATCTATGCCACGTCTTCTTGCACATGTATTAAATTTTCATAGTTTGTAGAATCCTCCATATTTGTTTGAATTATTGTTGAGTGAATTGTAGAAGTAAGGTGAGTTTTTGGAGAATTCTTTACTTTTTGATTTTTGAAGGGACCCAAGTACTGCTGTTAGCGACAAGTTTCAGTGCCCCAAAAAAAAAAAAAAAGGAAAACCGCACCCAGCATATTGTCATGGCACTAAGGAAATATAGGAACAGACACAAGTTTGCCTTTAAATATATATATTTATATTCCAAATATAGCCGGAATATAAAACTAATATCATACACAGTTAGGTACAATTTATACCTTAATCACAGACGGACAGATGATCACTTTACATTAATGCTGTACTCGATGCACTTGGATTGATGTATTCCTTTCATAGTCTCTTGTTCTTCTTTGCTCAACACTACCGCTTTCCTTCCACACAAAAATTCAACACACATCACCTTGAAATCCAACACACCAGAGGCTGATCCGAAAAAGGTGGTATTCAAATGCCCCGCTAGTCTATATATAGCCTCACCACACGCCACTACTGCCCTCACGTGGGCGAAAGTGCCGCCCCAAAAAAAAATTTTTTTTTTTTTTTTTACTGGTCAACGACCACACTCTGTAAAGAGCATAATTGTGTATCACTCATTGATATCTCTTGATGAATGAAGACTAACCAATCTTTGATTTTTGCAATGAGATGTTTATCCACAAAAATATCTTTAATCAATTCCCTTTATTTTACTGAATGTTTACGGCATTTTAATCATTCTGTTTTTAATCGTTAAAATCTTTTTAAAAAAGATTTTTATTATTCTAGCTTTTGTCTTTATATCAAATATTGTTATTTTATTTAACATTTAATCTTTTAGCATATTTTTATATGAGTTATGCACTTTATTATTTTTATGAATTAAATTTTTATGTTTGTATCTGTTAATTAAATTATTGCTATTATCACTTTGTTATGGCTTTATCCAGGTTTATCATGCATTTTTACAAAATGTTTAATTAACAAATGATAAACAATAACACTTATAATGTTGTTTGCATTTTATGAGTGCCTTTCATATATTATTGCTTTTACTTTCATGAACATTGTATTTGGTACATTTCATTCCAGGCATGTATGAGGAAACAAATCCAAATCACAAATCATTCGTTATCACCACAATTATGTTGGCTAGTGATTATTCAGCTTTAAAGTGAATAAGTCATTTTGCTTAATAATTTTTATTGAAAAAAGTTCAGGTAACTCAAGCTTCCTAAGCTTTTTCTTAGAAACAGTTTGTCAGTTTGAGTTTCACCAACTCTAATGCTACTTTCCACCCAGAGGATACTAAGCAGTGGGGCATTCTAATGCCCACATCGTGGTGGATCTATCAGGTAGAGGATAGAGTTAAATAACTTAGAATCTTCCTAAAATATGTTGAGATATAGGATCCAGGAATTGAAGCCAGATCTTCCGAAGTGGAAAGCATGGCATGTTTTCATCATATCCAACTGACTTTATTGGATATTTGACATCATAGCATAGGGTACGTTTCTTTATGCAGTGGCTGTACAGCACTGTAAAGCCATTCGGTTCTAAATTAAGCGCTGTGCTACAGTCAACCGTTTTTAAATTCCTAGTTGCAAGGTATGGCTAAAGCATGTTTTTACCTCATTTCATGAGTTAAGCAAAATGGCGGAAGATAACATAACCAAGTTCAGACTTACAAAGTTTATAATAAATTTAATAATTACTTTGTTATACTTCTATAAAATATAAAATGAAATATATTTTAATTTTATTAAAGTAGGTTTTAATATAAGTGAATTTAAAGTCAATATATGACTTTTAAATTTCCCTTCAAATTTTAATCCTGAATATAATTGTATTAAACGTTCAGTATAGCCTTTTGTTTTACTGTTTTCTTGTTTTTCTTTTTTAAACAAAAAAAAAAAATAATACTAAATATTTATGACAACGTTTTCATTTTTATTTAGCTTCATCAATCAAAATATTTCTGATAGAAGAAATACATTAACAACTAGTATAGCAACAGAAAGAAAATTTCTTTCTGTTGCTATATTAGTTATTGCATAGATGGTGTCCTCCATGTTGTGCTACAGCAGATTGTTTCTAAATTACCATCTAGCGATGTGCAGCTTTAATTCTAGATTATGTCAGTTACGCTTTACAGCTGCTACATAAAGAAACGCACCCATACACAATATCAAAGTAATAAACAAATAGATAACAACTCAGTAGTAATTAACTCAGAGACATTGGACTGCAGCATTCTTTAGCAAATATAAAAATGTAATTTAAATATTTTCTTACAAAATATTTTAAATTTCATGAATTTAATTTTCTCTTTATTTACATTTTCATATAAAGCACAATTCTAGAAATACATTTTTTTGCATTGTTTTATTTCAATATGGCAACTTATATTTTTATGTTACTGGCAGTAACAGCACATGCCACTTCTATTTGGTAATGTTTGCGGGACAATATATATATATATATATACACAAAAATCTATAGAAAGAACACAGATAATAAAATACCAAATTTTAATTAAAATATATTATTTGTGTCATATATAATGACACAAAATTTCATTATATATATATATATATATATATATGACTTCTGTTAATAAAATAAAAATAGAATTATGGATTTAATTTTTTATAGATACTATTATTGTGTATTGATATTTATTAAACATACTATTGTTGTTCTGTACAATAAATAAAAATACCAAAGGTAAAGTTTGTTTGCTATTTTCTTGAAACAGTTTGGCCCAGGAAATTTTTATGTCATAAAACCCAATCCAAATCAACTAACCTTTAGTGACTTATTTAAATTATAAATATCAGCCATTAAAATAAATTGTGATTTTCTTAATGTGTTAGTCAGTTTTATTCAAGGTAAGATGGTAATTTTGGCTGTCTGAGATGTTTTCTTTATTTTTTATGATATTAAAACAGTTTTATTTTATAAGATTTGAGTGACATTAAAGAGGAAATGTCATAATATTAGTTATAACTTTCTAATGTTAGTGATGTTGAAATTCAGGGTGCTGTTAAAAATTGAAAACGACTCGATTTCTCAGAAGTGACTGTTGAGCGGAAAGTTTATTTTACTCGTTATGCACGTCTTTTGACAATATGCAATAAAATAAAAATGAAGATATTTCAAGCATAATACTTAAAAAAACTGATTTATAATTACTCAGTGATAACTAGTGGGTAGTAAGCACTTCCAAGCAGGAGTAAAACATAGAATAAGCTTATTAAAACATGAACGTTTTCGATGTTAATACATCATCTTCAGGCCTTATACGCCTGAAGATGATGTATTAACATCGAAAAGTTCGTGTTTTAATAAAACTTATTCTATGTGTTTACTCCTGCTTGGAAGTGCTTACTACCCACTAGTTATTTCAAGCATAAAATTTATTGCTATCTGAAATTTCAAATGGCAATAAATTATATATTTTTATTATAGAATATACATTATAAACCAAAAATTTTAAATGAAATAATTTCTTTTGTAGGAGCGGGAATAATAGAATTAGATGAAAAAGACATTCGGATGTGCAAGTTTATTCCTCCACTGCCACCTGAAGATAATTCTGATTTGCTGCTGCCTCCACCACCACCACCACCCCCACCTGAAGATAAATTATCAATTAATTTAGAGCAGGAGAGAAAATCTAATAGACAATCATCAAGAGTAGCATCTCCTACTCTTCCAGATTTGGAAGAAGTAAAACAAAAATTATTAATGGAATTAGAAAAGACATTGAGTGATGATGATAAAAAGAGAGACAGGCATTCATCTCTAGACTCAAGACATTCATCACATCTATTAGGAGATTCCGACACAAACAGCGATAATAGTCAAAATTCAAACGAAAGATGTAGTAATTCATTATCAATTGCTAAAGGAACTCCCATTGTGATTACACAGAACCCATTTAATGCTTTACCAGATGCTTCAAAATTCTCACTTGGGGTCTCAAATCATTTACCTTTTGAAAATTTACCAAATTCCACTGGAACATATGAGAAGATGAAAGGCGTTCTCAACAAAGTCAGAAAAAAAATTCAGGAACTAAATGAATGAATCAGACTGTCTTTCTGATTTTATTGAATTCATGTTTTAGTTTTTCTTTGAAGTCAAACTTCACGAATTTTAAAGAATAGCACATCATCATAAAAAAAAATACCATAATATTATTATTGTTATTGAGATAAAATAAATTAATTGCTCATTTTAAAGATTATGGTAATAAACCCATTAATTTTTTAAAGCATTTATTGAAACGAATCTTATTTTAAAATGAGATTTAATGTGTTATTTCACAAATGTAAAATATATAAAATAATTTATATTTTAATTAAAAATTATTTTTAAAATTTAAAATTTGAATTTTTAATTAAACAAAATCTCGACTTCTCTTTTATTGATTATTTGCCATGGATAATATGAAATATTATTCTCGAGAGAGACTCAAAAATTTCTCAATTTATGAAAAATTTGCATTCCTAAAATGTTGGTTATAAAATGAGTTTTCTGTACATCAGACTCATTTCTCTATTGAATTCTATTATGTAATGATAGATATATTGTTACGAAAAATTTTTCACATCCGAAATATCTCGTAAAAATATTTTTTAAAAGGATAGAAGTTTTGAATTAAAAAAAAGCAATATTTTTAATTAAAAATGGATGAATTTGAATTCCATGTCACAAATTTTTAATCTGTGCTTCTAAATAATCTTATAAACTATCAAATAATTTACAGCAGGGGTGGCCAACAAGTCGATCGTAAAGCCAATTTTGGTCGATCACTTGCGATGTCTTAAGTTAGAAACTGATTAGACTGCATGATAAATAGAGCACTAATTTAGGACACTAGTTAGGGTGGCAGTAAGGGCGTTCTGTTTACACTGCACTAAGCCAGGACACACCTCCCTCTCCCTACTTAGACTACGATTATGACAAGTCGATTGCGACACATTTTTAAGATAAAAAGTAGATATTATGTACACAAAAGTTGGCCACCACTGATTTACAGTATAGTATTTGTGAATGAATATATTCCCAATAAAATAGTTTTATTTAAAACAGAATATCCTGATTAGGAAAAAGAATTTAAGTCTAAGTAACAATATCATTCAAGGATATATGTTTTTTGTTAATTGAAGGCCAGTTCTCAAGTTTTTTATTAGAAATAGGGCCAACAAAAGAGGGATGACTATAGTACTTGACCCAAAGCTCTTCGTGCTTTGAACCCATTTGTAATTTATATTTGCAGTTAAGCTTACAATTATATTGTGTAGGGCAGTACCATACTGTAGCAAGGTGAAGCAATTTTAATCAGGATACAGGGTGTTCCGGAACAATGTGGACAAACTTATAGGGGAGGTAGAATGGCTCAAAAGAAGCCATTTTTGTCTAGTCAACAGGGCATCTAAAGTGCTTTGTTCTGAGTTAAAAGATGTGAAAGGGGCACCTACACATCTGTCTTACATTTTATCAAACATTGTTGCATGTCAGCTTCTCTGTAAGGCAATTAGTCGTGCTGAGAAGTAACAAGTAAGGCAATTCTGAAACACATTTAGTTGATTATCTCAGTACATCTTATCAAGGTGCATGGAGAGAATCTTTTGTGTGTAATTTTTATACTCTTGAAAAATGCAATCTCACATTTTTGGAAATTGCAAAGCATCTTTTGAGACATCTTTTTTGAGATAAAATCCTCATATCTCCACTCCCACAGTTGCTATCACAACAATCCATATGCCAAGTTATTGCAATCTTCCAATTAGTTCCCTGTGCCAAATATCATAAAAAATGAAAAAACCATTTTCTTTAAATAACACAAAAAGTACAATTTTGGATCCCCTTTCACATCTTATAACTCAGAAACAAAGCACTTTAGATGTCCTGTTGACTAGACAAAAATGGCTTCTTTTGAGCCCTTCTACTTTCCTTATAAGTTTGTCCACATCATTCTGGAATACCCTGTATATGTTGAAACACCTAGAGGAATGGGAATGGAAAATGATTAGGAAAATGCAATATTATTATTTGCTGAGCTTACAGACTTCTTAAAATATCAAATGTAATAGTAAAAATTATGTTGTCCTATTTTAGCCTCATACACCTATTTTTATGTTTCCAAACTTTTTACTTCAGGTCACACTTTTAGAATAATTTATTAATTAAAATTAGATTTTTAATTGATAAATCTGAAAATTTCTGAAAAAGTTCCGGTTCTAGGTTGACCAAGTGATAAAATTTTACTGCTATAAAAAGTTTATCATCATCGTGATTTTAGGAAATGTCAGGATGTGCTGACACAGAGCAGTTTTTATGGTGATGCTCCCTTTGTATGGGGGTAAAAGATCATTGGCTAAGGATACTAGAAGTCTATAATGATGAAGGAAGTGTGGAAACAATAGAAAATCTTTAATATAAATACAATAGTTTTAAAATTTATGTATGCATAAATATGTACAGTACATAATGAAAAGGATATCAAATCTAATATGAAGCATTTTCAGTTAAAAGAAAAATCAATAAAATATTATCAAACAATCTTATAAAGTACGTTAGTGGGGCTTAATTTAACTTCTCAGTAAGACTCATAGTCATATCTATATAACTAATATTGCTTGTTTACTGTGATGGATATCAAAGAATATCCATAACTGTATTTAACAGTTTTGGATTGCTGATTAACAGAGATAGAGAGTTTCTTTCTCATCTAGCAGAGGGCAGGGATAACTCAATCTGCCAGTTGGAGGACAGAGGAAACTGTTGACACTCTGAATCCTGATTCTTGCTGTACAGGAAGCAACTACTAATTATTTTCGTTTCTCAATCTCTTCTCAAATTCCTGTTCATCCAACCAATCAATAAAATTTTGGAGGAGTTTGAATCAGTGGTCATTCTCCAAATGAACAAAATTAAAACCTCAACCCCGATTGATGATGAAAAACTGTCAAGTAAAATTATTATTATTATTTCATGATCAGCTAACCTCAAGTCATCTGATCTGTTGTAATATGATTCTGTAAAGACATCCTCTATTGAGTAAAGCCCTTTTCTGTTTCAAAACAGGAAATTCCCATAAGTAAATCTGAATATTTAATTTAAACCAGTTTATCCTCACTAATCTCACTAATTAAATGTTTATTATTTTGTTGATTTTATTGAATCTGTTCCCAGATGATGATGATGATGGTATCATTCTACTAGATGTTACAGTAAGAGATAAACAGGAATTCCTCCTGTTTATCTCTTACAATATTCGGTATTCAAATTACTTCTAGACTTTTCTAACATTATACATCTACAATTCTGATGATTAAAATAATATAGAATTAATAATTAATTACAATAATATTGTCAATAACTTAAAAATTAATTTACGAAATTAGAACAATTATTCATTATCTAATACTTATGTAATTTTAAATGTTGTAATGTTAAAAACGAGCTTTCAGGAACGGAAATTGCCTATTTTCCAAAGTTATCATTTATTTAGCATTTGGAGTCCACTGGTTTTGTGTTTCTAATTTTACCGACATAGACGTCATGATGATGCCATTTTTACATCAAATACTTTTCTTCTCATAAGAAATTAAAACAACAGTACAAGTTCAAGCAAAAGATTGATATTTATTTTTTGCTATCTTTCAGCTTAAAAAAGCCATCCTCAGTAACAACTAGCAAAAATAATTACAAACAGAACAAATAATAATTTAAATATAAGAATGTTTAAATGTTCTTACATTTAAATTATTATTCGTTCTGTTTGTAATTATTTTTGCTAGTTCTTACTGAGGATGATTTTTTAAGCTGGAAGATCTTTAGCAAATAATAAATATCAACTTTTTGCTCGAACTTGTGCTGTCGTTTTGATTTAATTTCTTATGATGTCATATCATCACCGAGTTGATGATGTCGTCACAATGTCATAAATTATTAGAGTTTTGTGACATCGTCCATTGTTACATCACATTGGGACTGTGATGTCATTATGATAGATATTGAGATGGAAACGATTTGTTAAGAAATCAAGTAAGTCATATGTTATCCCTACATTGCTAACATGTAGTGCCATTTATTGACATTAATAATATTAATTAAAATTGTAATAAAAATGAAATTTTAACCTGCAGGATTAAAGGATGCAGTGTTGAGGTATCTTTTAATAGCAGAACATCACTACCAAATTTCATAAAAATCTGCTAATTAGTTCAAAAGTTATTAGTGGAGGGGCCATAAACAGACATTGGAATAGTATTATAAGCCTCCATTTTCTTCAAGAAATAGGCAAAAAACTTAATTATAAACAATTTTTAAAATTGTTTATAATTAGCTAAATTATTATTTTTAACATTCCACTGAAAAAAAGAACAATATGGGTGGATGTTTCTCACTCTCAAATTAACACAAAATGATGATAAAATAAGTAGGTATTTACATTGATGGCAATAAAAAGTACAATAGAACCCCATTTAAACATTTCGCACTTGTACATTACGTTTTGTACACTCTTTCAATTTTGCATGTAAAATCATTCCACTAGCATGTTTTCCACTTATACATTGTTGCATTTGTATGCTAATTATTTTTATTTCTCAGAGTTGTTTCATCGCACTTAAAATCAAGAAATCTTGGCCAAACTTTTTCGACAGAGGAACAATTTATTACACTGTACACTGCATTATCTTACGAAATAGAAAGTAGAGTGAATACAAAAGTAAAACAAAACTTATCCTACCAGTCTTTCTACCAACATTATGTAATGTTGTGTTACACTGGAAGTAAGCCAACGTTACATAAGATCAAAAAACATTAGTGATGACAAGATGTGTACAGTATGAAGATTCGATTTATGAATGTAGTATCGCATCCAAAAAACAAACTACAATTGATTCTTTCTTTATGCCAAAATAACTGCATTTGCCCATCATGGTTAATTAAACTTTTTAAATTTTAAGGTATGGAAAAAATATATGTAACACAGTATGTAGTTTAACTTTTTTAAATTCTAAGTTTTAATGTATTTTTCAACATTTAAAGTTAAAAAGTTTCATTTTAACGTTAATCTCACTTATACATAATTTTTATCAACCCTCTTCAGAAACATATAAACAGGGTTCTACTGCACAAACAATAAAATTTAATTTTAAATGATGAAACAGATCATCTGGGAATGTGTGACCTCACATTTTTATAATACACTTACCACATTATATGTAAGAAAATGAATTTTGTATTTATTTTTAACAAATTAATTTTCTGAAAATTTCTTGATTAACTTAATTCTAGAAACTGCCCAATATTTATTCAAACTATCTTCACATATCCTCTTAATTTCTTTGATACTTGAATGATTGTTATGTTCAGTTTCATTCTTACCTTTTGAGAAGAAATTGTTTTGGAAATGATTTGTTTCTTTTTAATTTTTCCACCTATATGTGGATGCGTGCATGCACAAAAAATGCCTATATAAACAAAGGGGTCCCATTACAATCTTTATACCAGAGCTTGATTGACTTGATGCTCTTTAGACTTATTTTCTTTGGGAAAAAATATTGCAACTATTGTAGTCTGTTATTCTGAATAACAAATAATATGAACAATCTTTTTGGTCATATAGAGGACTATTTAAAAGTTCAAAATGTTACAAAGGCTACAAGCTATTAATAACTATATGATTAATAATTAAAATGATGAATATAATATCAAAATGGCATAGAATTCATGATGAATTTCTTGCTGGTAAAATTGATTAATACTTAAAACTCAAGCATGAGCAAGAGAAGCTAAGAAAAAGGTAAATTACGTTTTAAGATTATTCCCAGGTTAATTATATTTAAAAATTTATTATGATGAAATCAATCCATCAATTCTAATAATGCATAATTAGGAATTGTAGATGGTAGAAAAAATAAAACTATCTTGATTTACAAGAAATAACATACACAAAAAATAGCACCCTCAGCAGTTGCGTAAACAAAAAACTCGTTTATTCGTAGCTAATGTTTTTGGTATGTAAATACCGTGATCAGGCTACAAGACAAAAACAACATCGAACACAAAGAATTCCAAAAACAGGCTGTTTTTTTGGAATTCTTTGTGTTCGATGTTGTTTTTGTCTTGTAGCCTGCTCACGGTATTTACATACCAAAAACATTAGCTACGAATAAATGAGTTTTTTGTTTACGCAACTGCTGAGGGTGCTGTTTTTTGTGTATGTTATTTCCTGTATTGAAGCAAATAAGCAGTTAAGATAGAAGCATGACTATCTTGGTTTGTTTCAAATATATTTGAGTGCTCTTAATCTATCAAAGTTGCACATGATAGGTATATCTGGAAATGAAAGAAGCATTTTATATACTGTATATATATATAAATATTATAATCAGTTCAGCATTAAAAGACTGCCAATCTGCAAATAAGCGCATGCTGAACTGTTGATGGGTTCAACATCATCTCTTATTTCATCCACTGCTGTGTGTATATATATATACACAGCAGTGGATGAAATAAGAGATGATGTTGAACCCATCAACAGTTCAACATGTACTTATTTGCAGATTGGCAGTCTTTTAATGCTGAACTGATTATAAATTGAAACACAAGTGACAACAATAAGTACTGCATATAGTTATTCATCCTATAGTCAATATAACATAGAAAAGTAGGAAAAATAATTAAAATTGTTAATGTAATAGTTCTTACTGTAATTATTAAATAAATGTAAACCTATAAGTCAAATAAGTAAGATAAAGTTTTTATTCAAAAACATTTTCCACTACACGAATAACCAAAAAAGTTTATCTTACTTATTTGGCTTATAGTTTACTCTTATTTAAATTAAAATTGTATTTTATCTTTCCTATTTCTAGTGCTTTTAGCGGGAATTATATATCATACTAAATCTACCAAATTTAAAAGTAATTATACTGTCACTTCTGCTATGAATAACAACTGCATTGATATTAAAAGCTTTATCTGCATATAAGTCTGCAATTATTTTGGACTGGTGGTGATGACCAATCTAAAAAGATGCAGGACCAATGCGAAAATGAAGTTTTATCATTTTCTACTATCCAAAGTTCATTACTGTCTTCTATTAGAATCCATGGAGTAATTTCATTATAAGGTAATCCTTAACTTATGACAATGATGTCATAAAAAATTCTGTGATTAGTCAACGTAATTCCAGGATTCAAGTCCCTGAACCAATGAATATGGAAATAGTCCTTTTTTTTAATCTAGTTGTTATAGTTTTATGTTCAGTTTGTTTATTAAGATAATGTATAGCATCCCAGTAAACATCAGTAATGATCCATAAATTTTGGACATCTATGACTTACGACTTTTCTGATTACGTTGAGGACTACTAGTATTAATATTTTATAGTTTAAAAAAAATTCATTTAACATTAATCCCATGTCCATAGAGCTATACTTAATTTTTCCTTTAGAGATTGACTTTTATTTGTATAAGACATAGATTTAGATGATGAACTGTCATCTGTTTTTTGTGTGTTTAAATACAGTAAAGTCCTGATTAACTGCATCTCATTTAATGAAAGTTCCATATTATTCGAAGTAAATAATAATTCACTTCATGTTCAACTTTTTTAATTTTTGTAATTTTTATAATAATGCAGCTGCAATAAAATTAAAAATGTTTTAAATTATACAATAAAACAGTTTCATTAAAAAAAATCAATATTTGAAGTGAATGATAATTCATTATAAAAAGCAGGTCTAACCTGAAAATAGCATTTACATCGTCACGTTAATGTATTCAAATCCATTTTATTTAGTAGTTTATCAAACCCTCCATGTTACTCTAGGTATTCTCAGTCCAGATTATGTTGAATAATCAGGACATTACTGTAGTAGAAAAAGAACTATTTTGCTTATTTAAATTTTTTTTAATTATAAAAAAAATTATACATAATGGTAAGTATATGATCTATGTTTTTAACTTGACTGCTTGTTCACTTCAATACAGACAATAACATACACCAAACTAGCACCCTCGGCAGTTGTGTAAACAGAAAAACTCCTTTATTAGCTAACATTTTCGGCATATATTTGCCACCAAAAGAACATCGAACGTAGAATTCCATGTTCTATGTTCGAACAAAGAACATGGAATTCTATGTTCGATGTTCTTTTGTCTTGTAGCCTGATGGTGGCAAGTATATGCCGAAAATGTTAGCTAATAAAGGAGTTTTTCTGTTTAAACAACTGCTGAGGGTGCTAGTTTGGTGTATTTTATTGTCGGTAAGTATATGAAGCAGTTAGTAAAAATTTATTTAAAACTTGTTGCAAAGTATAAATAAAATTGAATAAATAATTTGTTAAGTTCAGGAATGAATCCTCAATTAAAAATGTTGATTTTTTTCATATTAGAATTCTCAATATTTAAAAAATTTATTATATGTTACAACATATTGTTTATGAATTAACAGAAAACTTAACATTATTTGTGTTTATTCAAAGTAATATATAAAATTCTAAGGTTTTTCAGGAAAGACCAGAAACTTCTAGTTAGATGAAAATACAGAATATGTAGAACCAACTTTAAAAAGGATCTTAAACACTGTAAGTTGAAGATATTTTTGAATTTTATATATTTTGAATTTTAAAATAGATTTAAATTTCAAATATTATAAAATTTATTAAAATAATAAGATAAAATAGACTATTAAAAATATTACATTTTATGTAGAAGAAATAATACTACAATATAAACACTTCTAAGCAGTAGCGTACCAACATAAACAAGTCTTTATTAACAGCAAGATAGACAAACAATTTTGGTATCAATGTACCCTCTTCAGGTACATTGATACTGAAAACAAGTCTTTATTATCTTACTGTTAATAAAGACTTGTTTACGTTGGTACGCTACTGCTTAGAAGTGCTTTTTATTGTAGTATTATTAATAATAGTGTAAAAGCAGTTATGGATTTCAATGAACTATGTAGAAGAAAAGTTAAGAATTAAACTTTTTTTCATATTTATAATGGATTGATTATTTGTCTACCCTTTGTCTTTACTGGTAAATATGTTTTCAAACTGCTGATAATCCAGAATTTCAATTTACTTCTAATTAAAGTCAGAATAATTTCAGAACTACTTTGCTTTATATACGACACAAAAACAAGCTCTATAATAGTTTGTTTTTGTGTCATATATTAAAGTCAGAGCCAATTTAGCTGAAGTTTTTAGAAATCAATAGATTGTTTTGGTTATCACAATCAAATTTAGCTTTTTGAGTTATTCCAATAATCACACAGATAATTTCTTTGTTAACATCTTGAAATTTGGGAGCTATCTAGATAAAATAGATAAAATTATTTCATTCGACAATAAAAATATTCTAAGCCATAATCATAACAACTGTGATAAAATGTTCAGTTTACTATATTGCTTCACTTCCCATCCCATCTAAAGTTGACATACATCACAATACTTCTGTATTGTGATGTAAGTTAACTTTAGAATTCAGAAAAATTTCTGACAACTTTAAAACCTTTGATTTGTATTTATTTAAAGTTACCATCAGCCGTCACCTTCGGTTTATTTTTTCTAATATATTGAATAATAAATAGTACTATTATTATTTACCTGTTTTAATTTAAATTTAAGTTCCGCTTATCTTTGTTTCTATTTTATCCTATCTTTTCTGGAGACATACCTTTAGAGAGAACTTTATGATATCTATGACTAGAATTATCAATATTTGAAAGTGACAATTAAAGTGGATAACTTTGACTTAATGTTTATTTAATGAAAAATTAATTAACTTTAACTTTATTTCTTTAGAATAGGGGTGCACAGACTTGTTAAGACAAAGGGCTACATAGATTCACTGTGACTTATAGAAGGGCCACCAAAAAACTACAAAAATCATATATCATATTTATTAATTATATGTTACAAAGAAACATAATCAAAAGTAAACAAAGAATTTTTAATTGGATGTGTGGTGTTGCATTGATTTAATAATTTTTTTTTTTTATGTTGGGTTCAACATTTTATAGTATCCAAATGTAAAATTGATTCTAAAATTTCATTAGTTAAGCAGCAATGCTCTACCTAGTGTGCATGTACAATGTTTTTTAATTACACACACAAACACAAAACAAACACAATAAAAATAAAAAATGTTTATTGTTGCAAATATAATTTTTTAAAAAATAAGGAAAAAAAAATAAACATTATCATCAAACCACTGTAAAAATAATTTCATATCAGAAAAATATTATTTGAAAATGCATTGTTCAAAACTACAAATAACATTTTGTTGATTGTGTGACTTGTTAAAGTAACACATGGTGAGGTGGGCTGCCAATAAATCAATGGATGGCTGTGGTCTGTGCATCAGCTGCTTTCAAATATTGAAATTCTAGAATTTTGAAACATATACTTTATTTTTAACTCTAGCTTTTTTTTGAATAAATATTGAGGAAGGTAAATAGATTTACTATAGCATCATACCATTATTCTATCATATCCACAAATTCATTTATCTTCCTCATTTGTTATCTCATCATCTGCTCCTGATATATAACAGAGGTTAATATATCCTCTATCACATCATTGCCCTTTATGTTGTTATAATTTAATATTTATTAATAAAAAGGTTTCTAATTTATTCAAATTAGGTATATTGTAATGCACTTGTTTATTTTTTCTTAAAAATTTCTCTCAGTTAACTGTCTAGATTGCATTTTAACGTCTTGATCTTGGTTTAATTTAACCTATTGGTTAATAAGCTAAATTTATGTAACATTAACCAGATAAATTATAATAAATTAAGTAGAATCTGTCCACCAGATGGATGGACGTAAAGTAGAATCTGGGTCAAGTTCAAGTGGTTCAACACCAATATAGTCGTATCTTTGTATTTATGTTGCCTGCCGTCTACTGCGGAACTGCGTTTATTTCTGTTTATTTATACGTGCTTGGATAGTTCATTTGTGTTTGTACTAGTCATGGTCTAGTCTATACAGAGCAAGGTTTTGAATTAGATTCTTAATTGAGTCTTCAATTATTACTTATTGCATTTAGTAAAAAGATTTCGTATCTCCTTCTTTCCTGGAAGATATCAAATTGTAGTGCTTAATATATTAAGTATCATCACAATTTTTTTGTAAATGAATGTGGTTGATCAGTATCATGAACAGAAAATGGAACGGAAGTC
>WUQG02415704.1:0-15744 GCA_011317285.2 Androctonus mauritanicus | reverse complement strand
CCTAAGGTAAGTTGTATGAGCAAATAACAATTTGCTCATAGAACTTACCTTTAAGTGAAGAAGGAGGTGTAGCATATGAGATGTGCTATGTTTCTCAACAAGGGTATAATATCCTCTGCTAACTATAGAGACTTTAGAAATAATGACTAGGCATAAAACAGAAAACATTATTAATGATAGAACAGGCCAGGAACCCCTACCAACATGGATATATGCAATAAAAAAACTATGCATTTCAAAACCACTGATCAGACATAATAACAGAACTCTTTTAAATTAAATTTTTTATACAGAACTATATTAATATCTAGCAGTATAATTAAAAATTTTTATTAATTAAATTTAAATTATACATATTAACAAATTTTCAGTTATTATTATAATGTAAATATTTGACTTGTATCCATAGCAAATAACATCATTCTATTTTAATTTTTGAATTTGTAAACATTTAAACTAGAAAAATACACTGCCACAAATGATAAACACGAGAAAAATTATTAGTACATTGGCAGGAATATGACTGATTTCATATTCCTGCCAATGTGCTAATAGTTTTTCTCATGTTTTGAATTTGTATTCAATTCTTTTTGTAACCTAAAAATAGCAGATAGTCAAAAGTGCTAATTATTCTTAAATAAATTAATGTTAACTGCTAAAAGTGCTTGTATTTTTGGTAATATTACTTATGATTAGGAAGAAGCAGTAATTAGTCTAACACGCTTAAAAATTTAATTCAGACTAATTCCACTAGGAGAGGTTTGACTAATAGTATTCGGTTTAGTTTATATGGTAATTCTCTTAATTAGTATATATTTGAGTGTATAAATAAATAGAAAAACAAACATTTTCTGTCTCAACATAAGAGATCATACTTGATAATGGTCTCTGTGTGTTGAAATATGAAAAGTGTTTATATTTTATTTATTTATTTATGTAATTATTACACAATTAAAGTTTATTTTAGTTTGTATAATCATTTAATTTGTATCCTTTATTTTTATGATTTGATATCATCCACAATATGAAAATTTCTGTTATGTTCTCTGGGACTTTTCAATATGATAAAATTAAATTATAAAAGAAGATAATATTATTATAATTTTAAACAATACATGACATAAATAAATATAAGAATATTCTGAAATTTTGCTTACCTCATGCTCAAAAAATTTATCTTCCAATGTTTTTTCTCCTGGATTATTTCCTGCTCCTTCAAATAATGTTTTATAGAACTAAATGATAGTAAATATAATTTATTATAAATACTGTGATATAGTAAACAACAAAATAAAATTTACAAATAAAAAAATACAAGTATGATATACAAGTTCTCCTTCACTTACAATGTGGTTATGTTTTGATAAACTCATCATAGAAAAAATTAGTCAAAAATTATTCACAATGATAGTATTTTTAACAGTAATAGTAGACAATGGAAGATTGGATCTTCGAACATCACCACCACACCCATTTTCAAATAACATGGTAGATAGTACTCAAAGAAGAAGAAAATAAAAGTCATACTAGTAATCAGATGGCGCCATATATCTCTATATCTAAATATTATACCAGTGTTTTCAAACTATGGTAATGATCTCAAACTCATTCTCACAAAAAGCTCACTTTAGACATTTTTGCTTGGTTGGAGGGCCACATTTAAAATTAATGTGATACAGAAAAAAATTTTATGAAATAAAATAATCAATCTTTCAGATTATTTAACTATTTATATATTAATTTTTTTAATGATATGTCACAATTCACATTCAAAATTATAAAGCCATTTTGTAACTGATAGAATTTTTCCAATACACAATTCTCACTTCTAATTTATATATTATTATGCTTTACTGAATTTCACTACAGTTTATTAAAATAGTTTAAAGTTTAGTAATTTCAAATATTTCATGAAAAATGTTTATGAACATCTATATATGCTCTTGCAATTATAATGAATGTGATATGGGCTACAAAAAAAGTCATGGGCCACAAGTTTAAGATCATTGTTATACAGTCATTCTTTTATTCATACACATGCACCTTTTATACTGACTCTGAAACTGATATCTTCAGAAACTCATCCACTTGTTCTCTCCATTCTTTCCTCAATCTTCCTCTCCCATATTGACTTCTCCATCATCATTTCAATTTCATCCACTGCTGGATATATATGCCTCTTTCTTTTGTTTTCATATGTATCTATCTTATGACATAAGGAAATTAATTGGTTTGCAGTGGATGCAGATTGTATCCACTGTAAACCAATTAATTTTGCTTGTCATCTTCCACCTTGAGTCGTCTCTCCAACATTTATATTGCCTGTCAAGGTATCTTTTCCCTTGCCTTGGTGCTATTCTAATTCTCTCTGTCCATCAGTGTATCTAGCTATGTGTCCTACCCAATGCCATTTACTGCTTCTAACTGCTACAATTATGTCTTCTACTCTGGTTTGTTTTCTTATCCAGGCATTGGTCTTGCAGTCCTTCCTTTATGAATCCTAATATGTATCTCTCCATGCTTTTTTTGGTTGTTGTTAATTCCATTTCATTTTCTTTGTAAGGCTCCATGGTTTCACAGCCATACATCATTACTGGTAACATTTTTGCACATGCTGATGAGTTTTCTTTTCAAGCATATTGGTATTCTATTGTCCCTTAAGAAGTTGATGCATTGACCAGCTGCATGCCAACACAATTGCGTCCTATGTTGAATTTCTGTCATATGTTCTTTTTGTGTTGTGATTACTTGTCCTAAGTACTTTGTATTCTTTCACATTCTGTTTTACTGATTTTATTAACTCTCATCAAAGAAACTGTGGCAGCATATGTGGGATGAGCTAATCAACAAGCTTCATGAAATTAAACCCTTGGTTGAGCTATAAGATTCTAGAAACAAAGAGGAAATCATCTTTGCAAGGCTCTGTATAATGAGTGTATATGTTATAATCAGTTCATCCGTAGGCATCTTTTAATGAGTGAAGACCAATCTGTTTGCAACTGTAATAATTGTGTTCTATCAAACATGTTTTAATTGAGTGTCCTTACTTTACAATTATTTTACATCTAGCATCACTGGTTATGGCTTTACTTTTGTGGTGAATATTACTTTTGCCTTTTCATAGTGAAAAAGTTCTCATTATAATAAGAAAATAGGACTACAAATGCATTTCTATTTTCTATCTTTAAGTCACTTAGCATTTTCTGTAATTCATTTGGTGTTTAGACAAACAAAAAACACAAAAGTGTTAAAAGTAATGCAAAGAACCATAAGTAAAACAAACAACAAAAAGACAATAAAGTCAGACATAACTAAAAATTATAAATATATAAGCAACAATAAATATATATAATTGTTTAAAGAGTCAAACATAAATAACAAATGGTAAAATAAAACTATATAAAATTAAAAATGCAGATATTAGTCAAAATGGCAAAAATGCTAGAAAAGTTACTTTTATAACCAATAAGTCTTTTAAAATCAGAACAATTAAAATGCAGTATGCATTAAACTGTAAAATAAGGACACAATTAAAACATGTTTGATAGAACACAATTATTACAGTTGCAGACAGATTGGTCTTCACTCATTAAAAGATGCCTATGGATGAACCAATTATAACACACACCCTCATTATACAGAACCTTGCAAGAATGATTTCCTTTTTGTTTCTAGAATCCTATAGCTCAACCAAGGGTTTAATTTCATGAAGCTTGTTGATTTGCTCATCCCACATATGCTGCCACAGTTTCTTTGATGAGAGTTAAAATCAGTAAAACAGAATCAAAAATCATGTGAATGTTTAGGGGTAGCAGACTTGGCAATGATATCAGCCAGTTTGTTCCTTTGAAAACTAACATGTCTCAGAACCCAAAAAAAAACTTACTAGTATATCCCTTTTTTGAAAGAAAGAAGAGAAGCTTTCAAATCTTCATCAAAATTGGATGTGGAAAAACTCTTCGTGAAATCAGAACTTACAATACATTGATTCGGAACAGGTAATGCTGTTTCAGTAGCCCATTGTTCTAATGTATTTTCTGAAACACATTACAGTCAGAACAAACAGTATATCATGCAGCTCTGTAATGAATACAGTCACCAATGGAGATATCTGCTCAGAAGTGACTTCGTCATCAGAATACAAAAGCAGATCCTACATAGCTAACAGATTTAGAACCAAAAAATAAAAAAAATTTTGTAAAAAATTGAGACAGAACCCATGTTCAAATGATAGTAATCTGCAAAGAGAAGTCACATAGTCCAGGACTATGTGACTTCTCTTTGCAGAACCCTTTGAATGATAATGAAGGCTAAAATCCATAAAGATGGGGCAGATATCCCAAGATGCAATAGGTACAGTATTGGACAAAATTAGAGCAATTATAGCATTCTTTGAATTATTCATAATTTGAACAGTTTGGTGTTGTTGTTTTAAAAAATAATTTTGTACATAGAACTTATAAATAAATACAAACAGAATCAAAACAAGTTATTTCAATTATACTTTTTATTGAAAACTTAACAGAGAAAACAAAAAAAGAGAAGGACAAAACTAAAGCAACTTTGACAAGTTGTAGAAAAACAAAGAAAAATGTTAACAAGTTTTAATATTTTGTCCAATAACCTTTATTGGCAATGACGTCTTGACATCTAAGCGGCATTGAAACAATTAATTTTTCAATAGTTTCAGAACTAACTGCATTCCAAGCCTTTTCTACTTCTTTGAAAAACTGGTCCTTATTTCTAATGGTAACTTTTTGAATTTCCCTATTTATAATCTCCCATAGGTTTTCTATGGGATTGATTGTGCTGGCCACTTCATCACCCTTATTTTTTCTTTTGCAATCCAGTCCTTCACAACATTTGCCATATGTTTTGGGTCGTTGTCATGTTGGAATATAAATTTTAAGGGCATTTCCCATTCTGCTTAGGGCATAATAACATTTTTCAAGATATCAAGATATTTAAACCTATCCATAGTGCCTGAAATCTTATGTATTGGACCCATACTGTAGTAAGAGAAACATCCCAGACTATGACATTTCCTCTACCATGTTTAACAGTAGGAACAACATACTTTGGATCCAATCTTTTGCCTTGGGGATGATGAACATATTGAATGCCATCACTTCCATAAATGTCATACTTTGATTCATCACTAAATAACACTTTTCTCCAGTCGTTAACAGTCCAGTTTGAATGAGTTTTAGCAAACTCTAATTGAGCTTTAATATTTTTTTTTGAAAGAAGTGGTTTCTTGCAAGGTCACCTTCCTGGAAGTCCTTGTTCCTCTAAGTGATGCTGTATGATCCTGGAAGATATTTCAACCTCACCTAATTCCCCTATAATGTGATTCACTGATAAAGTTGGATTGTTTTGGCTGATTATTTTTATCAATCTGTCTAATTTTTCTGAAGTTTTTCATGGTTGACCCCCTCTTTTATGGTTGATAACAACTCCACGAAGTTTAAATAGTTTTATAGTCTTTGAAACATCATCTTTAGACACCATAAATTGGCTACTAATATCTTTTTGACAAACTCCAGCTTTAAAAGCTTCAGTTATTTTCTCCTTTAAATCTGCTGAATAATGTTTACCTTGGGCATTTCTAAGTGCACTTTGAATGCTGTACTGACAACTCACAACAAGAATTTGCATATTTACTACTCTACATTGGAAAATTATTGCAAGTTGCTCTAATTTTGTCCTGTTGATTTTCCTGCTAAATTAGATAATGATCAATAACTATGTTTTTTGGTGTGTCATGGGAATATAAATTTTAAGGACATTTGTTGGGCATTTTAAGGCATGTTTCAGGTAAGAAACATGACTAATTAAATAAAAATTTGCATATTATTCCATACTCTACAATATTAGCAATATAGAATAAACAGGAAATTTTTTTCCCCAAAAAATATCTAGTTGCTCTAATTTTGTCCAATACTGTATCTGATACAACCAATGAAGTCATTAAGAGAGAAGATCATAAAAATATCTCAATAACAACTTTTTTACCAAAACAAATTGAGGAGCAGTAAGCAGAAAAATCTCTATTATAATTTCTAAGTTATGAATTAGAGATTATAAATTATTATATAGAATAATATAAAATTATTGATTTATATTATTAATAAATATAATTATAAGAGTGAAATATCCATCTACTAGATTTCCATATAGATAATAACACAAGTATTGATAATAGAAAATTCTATATTAAACAAAGTAAAATATAATTACATATTGAAAAATATTTTCAACTTCATATAGTCATCATCAGTTCAAAACAAAGAATATAGAACAAACTTTTAATTTAAAAAATATTAGAATGGAATACTTATTTGAAAGGGAAAATACATCACAATGCACATCACACACCATTGTATAATGTGCTTAATAAATGCTAAATATAAATTATCTTTTAAATTGTTTATAATTGTACAAAACATCAACAGCTCTAAGGCAGGAAATACAAGTTTTAATAAAAGTTCAAAATTTTGAACTTTTATTAAAACTTGTATTTTCCTGCCTTAGAGCTGTTGATGTTTTTTAGTTTCAAAGTTGGCAGTGTACAATTTATTAATCTTTGTATAATTGTGCAGTTTAATTTTTTCTATTTTATTACAAACTAATATACAAATATTGTAGGAGATGACCATTCAATGATTTTATGAATTAAAATAATAAAACATTGATAAAAATTAAAAATTATTATATTGATAAATATAAGATTTATAGTATTTTTATGATATCAAGTGATAGACTTTTGTCATATTTACTTAATAAGATATGCTTAAATAATTTAATTAAGAAAATTATAAATTTAAGTTATTCTTATTCTGTTCAAACACACTGAAATTTTTTATCTTGGACAATATAGAAGATACTGAGATTTAAAGTTCTAAAATTAAAATGCATACTTGCTTATATTAAAATGGATATCTTTGTATATACTATCTTCTGATTTAAGTCTGTTCAAGTAGTAAAAATGAAAAGACTACTGTCTGTTCAAGTAGAAAAATGAAAAATTTTTTCATGAAAAAAGTTTTAAATATCAAATGCCTTATAATCAGTATATTCTTTATAGGAAACAGAAGTTTTTGTAGACACAAGATCTCTTCCAATTGTAAGGAAAAGAGTTAGCCGTGTAGTAGAACAAGAACCATATGAGTCTCGAAGGTAAAAATAATGCATTTAAAACTTAAAGAATAATATAATATGAAACTACTTTATTAATTTTCAGTTATTTATTGAACTGATGAATAATAAAGAAGTTAATTCTTTATATATTGATTAAAATCATAGTAATATTCATGAAATTATTGTACATTTAATAAGATTTTAATCAAAATTATTTATCTTTATAAAATTAGTATTATTTATAAATTACTATTTTCATTCACATTTTAATAATAATAAAATGTACAATATTCAAAATTATAGATGTCTGAATACTTTAATAAAATGATTTAATGATATATTATGTATATTTCTTAGAATAATATAAAGTAATCATATTTAAATATCTATAAGTACAATGAATTTACAATTTGCACTTAAATTAAATCTTTAAAAAATATGAGATAAAAAATATATATAGTGTAATATGAATATAGCATAGTAAAAAATTGTATAGTAATTGTTTTATAAATTTTGTAATGGCAATGAACAATTCAATAGATTATTTATTTAAAATTATTTTTGTTATTTTATGAATAAATTATAATCAGTCTTCTTTATAGTATTTAAGATTCTAATCAGTAATCAGTTTCAACCAAACTGAATTCTACAAATAAAATTTAATAGAAACATTTAAGCAAATTTTATTAAAATTCATTTACCAAAGAATTATTGAAAATTCTGCAATCCCCTTCAAATGAAAAATAAGTTTGTGCAACTATTCTAGAAATAAAACTAGTGGAAATATCTATAATTATATTTCATTTGTGATCCCCCAAATTAAATTACTTAAACTATGAATTGCAGCCTATAATTTAAGAAATACAAGTAATCCTTTACTTATGACAAGATTTGGTTCAACCCCACATTTGTAATTCTGAGCAATTGGAAATCTGAAGTGCCTAAAATTTATGGATTTCCCAGTACTAATCTTTACTAGAACATTATACATAATTGTATAATTAATACAAATACAAAACTACAAGAATTAAACATAAAAAGAATGTTTTTGATATATTGATCCATTGCATATAGACTGGTATATATGTGAATTGCATTGATCAATCACAGGATTTACCAATGACATCACGGAAATATGAGGGATCTTAAGTCAAAGATAACCTGTTATTCTATTGTGTATTAATCTTCCGAAATATGTATTTTCTTTGCAGACTACAATAATTTGGTTTTGAAATCAGTAAGTTAAAAAATTGTCTAAATTAATTAGAAATATTTTTTCACAAAATTTATTAACCTCAAGTAACTGAAAATCAAAGAATTTAAGTAATTCTTTGATTTTCAGTTACTTGAGAGTTCAGAATCTGCAATAAGTATTCTCATTTCAAGTTACATTAGTCATTTCTATACTTGTCACTTTGTTCTTAATATAAAAATACAGACATACTTTACAGTGGTTTGCTAATATGGCACTTTTCAATCCTGAAAAACTGGAGGTATGAGACCTGGAATTGAACTTGGATCATCCATGGTGATAAGCAAATGCTTTACTTTGTGGCCATTGAATAAAGTTCTTTTAGGCCTAGTGCTATTGGCATTTAATTAATTATAATGTAAATATGTTTATAAGCTTTTATAAGTACTAGCAATTGAAAAAAGACTAATCCACTTACAAGTTAGTGATAGATTGGAATGTAATCACTATAACTGTGAGGTATGCATGTATATGAAATCATTCAAAATAGTATTATCTCATCATTAAGAGATCATTAATAATAAAACTATATATCTAATAATCAAATCCTTTAATCAGTCATCTATGAAGTTTAGTGATATCAATTATTATAGCTTAAGAATTTAGAGTTAATTCTTGTGTTTCATGATTTTTACATTATGGAAATTTCATGTTATTTAGAATTAACATTAACCTATAATGTGCCATTGACATTATATCGCTTGTGTAGCAGCAAAAAAAAAAAAAATAGAATTACAGCAACTGCAGTTTGACTGATCTTAATCCATTTATTGCAGATATATTTAGAATTATTGAAAAAAAGAGCATAATGAGTTTCTGATCATGGTTCTTAAATGTTTTCTGACTGATATTTCTTATTTTTAAAGATTTTTACAAAAATTTGTTTGTTTGAATATTTTTTGGAAAATTAGCTTTTTTTCTCCTCTTTCTTCTGTATGTTCTAGATTAATATATTCATTTTGTTTAAATTATACTTGAAATAAATTAATTACTGAAATTTTTTCAAAAATTAATTGTTTATAGTATGAACTATAAAATATTAAAATTAAAAAAAAAAAAACTATAGATAATAGTAAAATTTTGCTTAATTCTATTAAAATAGCCAACATTTTTTATTAATTATTGAATTTTTACTTCATTTTTTGCTGTATTTTTGTCAAAAAATGAAAAAATATTAATGTAAACATATAAAATATGCATTAACAACTGTTTCATTTTTGTATTTGCCATTTAATTTATCTATTAGAAAAATTTTCATAACAATCATTTTGTATTGTTTCATTGTACAATTGAAATAATTAGTGGTAATAAGGCATGTTATTTAGTCTCAATGCACAAAAGCATATAAATAAAGATTCAAAATTACTTATTAATGTTAATGTACATTAATATTGGAATGTATAAAATATAATAATTCTTAATAATGCAGAGTAAATAATGTAAGTAAATAATAATTAACAAATATATAATCAAATGACCTGTAAAGTGAATATTTTAAAAATTAAATGGAACTTAGTAGTTATAATTTTTAATATAGAGATATATTGCCACTATCTGTTGAATTAATAATTAAACTTTAGTTAATTTTTTCTGAAATAAAAATTTACATTGGCCTGGAATCAAATTGAGATCTTTGGTATAGCATCCCAACATTTTAATCAGTTTAAATTACTATAGTAACTGGCAGATGTTCATTTTAGGAAATTAATATAATGATTAATTTCAATAATATATTGAATACAGCTGATAATAGTATTCCCAGATAGACTACCTCAATAATCATGAGCCCTCTTAGCAAATTTATTAAATGTATATATAAAATTTGGGAAAAATTATTATTATATTTGATTAGTTGATAGGCTACTTTTTGATCAAGCCATCATCTTTGAAAGTTCTTGAATAGATGACCTCATTCTTTATAGTTATAACATTGAATGGTTGTATTTTACTTTCTAAGTATACCTAGTTCTTGTTGTTCTTTAGTAAATAATTTTTGGAGATAATGTGTAACTTGAAAATATACAAAATGAGAACTTTTTAACATGAATTTTAGTGTAGAGCATTCCATAAAATTTCTGTTCTTAGCTAAGTTGTATTTATCTATTTCATTAATTTATGTTTTCATTCAGATGCAATGATTTAATAATAATCTGAACATTATTGTTTATAATTTTATGATTTATATGAATCTCTAGATATAGAGAACAGTAAATATATTTCTTCTTTCCAATGAATAAAAACCTATAGTAACCTTTAGTTACTAAAGCCTTTTTATTACATTATTATTCATTATTCTCCATGAAAGTTGGGACATGAAAAATAATGATGATCTATTTATATCAAATATCATAACTGCAAACATACTAGATTCCAAATTTTACTTTGGAAAATAGTTTGTGGAATGGTTTGTTAGCTATATATAAATAGGTTCAAACTTTCTTAATGAGGAGGAATGGCAAAGAATAGCATTCTCTTGCATTTCTCATTTTGGACCACTGTATTAAGGATACAGCATTGGATTGAACATGAATATATGGTCATCAGAGTGTTGATTCTACATGAAATTACTAAGTTTAATAATAATTTAAATTTTTTAAACTTTTTTATCATCCTAATTAATGTTGTTATTTAAAAAATAGGTTATGGAAAGATGTAACTGCAGCATTAAAATTGTGTAATGTACATCATGCTACTGAATCAAAATTTGCTTTAGAACAAAAACAACGAGAAGAAGCTAAAGAAAGGCTAACAAAAGGAATTAAATGGGAAACCAGGGTAAGTAGATTCTTAAATTTATAAGATAATATTAAAAATATAAAATATGCATGACATTGCATAATAAAATAAAGTGATAGCTATCATACAATATTTGTTAAACACATTACATGTAATAATGACCAGAAAATTTTTGTTATACATTGGACTCCTGTACAATGCAAGGGATATGTTCTGTGTTATAGGAAATTGTGTAATATGAGAAATGCATTATTAGATGATTTTACATAAATTTAAACTTGTCTCTGAGTTCCAGCCAACAATGGCTCTAGCACTGATCACATATTGCTAATGAGATGTGTGTTAATTTCATATATTATTTTATTATGTGCAGAATGTTAATTAACTTGCTTTAAAGAAGATTTCTTTCAATAAAGGAAAAAACAAAAATAGAATACATGTAACTAAATTTTAAAAAATATTATATACAAGTAGATCCAATATAACATGGACTCCAAAAATAAAGATTTGTATAACCCAATGGAAAAGTTAAAGTTGTCATGGGAATGAAATAAATGTCATTTGGTTTTTATTACAATCAACAGATATTATAAGTAATGGATAAATAATGTTAAAAAAAATTATTCTATGTGTTATATGGGACTGTTTATAGTATTGTATGAGTTTGAGTACTAGTTGCAATTTTTTCGTCATATTATAGAAGAGTGCATTATATGGGAGTTTACTGTATATGTTACAGGACAAACCCGAATTCAGGAAATACTAGAATTTCCAAGTCAAAAAAGATATAATAAAGAAATGAATCTGGGGTTCTTAAAAATTTTTTCATATTACATATTTAAGACAAAATATTGATAATTAAACATTGCTTTCAGATTGCAAATTAATCCTGGTTAATTTAATTCTGGATATTAAGGTGTCTACTGTAGTTATAAAACAATAGTAATTTAGATTTAATTGCATCTTCTTATTTTATCCTTTTGTAGTTTTTGTTTAAAAAGCATTCTATATTCCTTAATTAAGCCCATCAATTCTAATTGTTAAGTGAAAAAATTTCCTTTAGAAATGAATCATCACATTTCCCATTGAATATATTTCTTGATCAGTGCAGTTTTAGTTACTATGGTAATTTTTTAGAATGCATTAACCACATTGTTCAAAGTATTCCTGCTTTTATGAAATTGTAATTGTGAACATTAAATAAATAAATGCTATTAAGTATTCATAAATATGGCATTTTAAAACCATATATGTAGCTATACAATGCATTATTATAGGGTTAATAGCAGACCTATTGTTATCTGCTATGAAATGGAAAAAATCAAGATGATAGACCAGAATGTGGAAGTAGCATACTCTTTGATCTTCATTGTTTCATTGAATAATTATGTATATAGCTTTCATTCCCCGATTATGCCTATAAAAGTTTATTTATACAGATGTATTTGTTAATGATGATGAATAAAAATTCTTTAACATCTGTATGATATAAATAAAGTAATTTATTTATTTATTATAATTTGCTTGATTTTAATGGGTATGTTTTCATTTCTTTCATATGTTTAAATTATTGTTTAATCATAAATTATTGTTTTGTTAACCTTTAATTAACATTATTATGGTCAAATTTTATTGTTGAGAATGTAACCTATTCTTTAATAACATGTCTATAAAAAATACCTGTTTTATGAGTGTTCTTCAGGAATGAATTAACTTATAAAGATGGGAACTATTTGTATATATAAAGAATAATTGCAGACTATTTTAATAATAAAAATGAAAGTTAAATTGACTGATAAAATTAATAGATTATCTGAAAATTCTTAATATGCATGACATAAAATTGATTCTTTTTTAGAATAATACTAGAGAAAATTATTTTCTATTTTCATTTCTTACTATCACTTATTATAAACATTGATTTTTGCATTAAGTTAAAAAATAATGTAAGGAATTATATGAATACATTAAAGTCATTTGCATTTCATTATACCTTTTTGATAGATTATTGTAGTTATCTAAATTATCAATATATTGCTAAATTTATATTTCTTTTTATGTTAAATGATATATGCACCGTATTTTTTTCTTTAATTTAGGTATTTCATGAAATCGGTGAAAATTGGGTTTACGATGAACCACTAGTTAAACGAATAAATAGGGAATCATCTAATCAATAAAAGTGTATTTAAACTATGAAATATATTGACAAACTAGTCATTGTAAGAGAGGAGCACAGAAATGTATGTATGTACGAAATTAAATTATAATCACCACTCTTACAATATTGCAACAGCACCACAAATTTGTGAATGAATAAGAAGATAATTGCATTATTGGAAATGATATTTTCTAATAATAATTTCAGGGACTACACACACACACATATATATATTACAATTGGTTTATAGCTTAGCTATGATTTTTTAAAAATCATACAAGTTTGTGCACAATGCAAGTATGACCATATTATCTTTTTTCATTCATCAACTTTTTCTTTATTGCATTAAAGCATTAAAACATACAACATTAATATTTTACTAGTAATTGAAAGTTTGTAATTAAAATATAGTATAATTTAAGTCAGAAAAAATCTTCCTATCAAAAGATTTCAGATATTAAAAGATTATCAAATGTAAAATTATCAAATTGTAAAAAGTTATATATGTATATAGTAAATACATATAGAATGAAATGAATAGTTATCAGAATATATAATGGATTCTTCATAGCAATATATATTTAATGAAAAGGGTGCTACAATGCAAGAAAGTTTTTTGAATGCTGAATGAAAACTTTTGAATTCTTTACTTACTTCAATAGAACTGTCACTCAGTTTGTTTATTATGTTTTAATATTTACAAAATTACAAAATTGGATAAAATTCTATGTATGATAAGTTAACTTGTAAAGTAACAATTTGTTGGTGAAATACAGAAGACTGTATATTCTTAAAAGAATATTCTATATCATTTATATATATATATAAAGTAAAGGAATTAAATTGAAAATTGGTATCAAAACCATTGATAATATTGTATAAAGCTGGTTTTTTTAATTAAATGTTCTGTCTCGACTGTTCCAAGTTTTGTATCTGTACAGATTTTCGTACAGTAAATGTAACTTAAAAACAATTCACAGAAATTATCATTTTCTTTCATGTATACTTTTTGAGTTGTAGTAAACTTTTTCACATTGATATTTTAACTTGTGTAGTTTGAATTATTATTATATTTTAATTCACATATAAAATATTTCCTTATTACATGATTTAAATTTTTAATAAAATTAAAATGTATTGAATAGTTTGAATGAATCTAAACTATTTCAATGTTTTTCTTCCAGGTAACAATTGCAAAATTATCAAAAAGTTAAGAGATCTGAAATTAAATTTTGAATCAGTCTAAATAAAAGTTTGCAATAAAGTGTCTTAACTAATAGTTATTTTATCAAATGTCTTTGTAATAATAAAAATTGTGACAGCATAATACTTTTCAGTTCAAGGATTGAACTAAAAAGTATTATGCTGTCACAGTTTTTATTGCAAAAGTATTATTACAAAAGTTAAAAGTATTATTCTCCTGAATTGAAAACTGTGGAATGAAATTGTATACAGTATTATAACGAAGATCATTTTAAGAACAGAAAGTATTTGCATAGAATTTACTAACTACATATTCCAAAAGAAATGAAATTTAAAGCAATGAAAAGAAAAATCACTTTCTACTGCTAATGTAATATTACTAGTAAAGTCATTTATTCCTTTTCTTCATCTACTAAATAAATTTTAAGCAGTACTTATAATATTAGCATCATTTTATTATAACCCAGTTATTAATATATGTAAAATTTCGTTTGTTATATTAATATAACAAACAAAGCATAATACAAAAATCAGTACTGTACTTGATTAAAATATGATTTCTGACATAAATTATTTAACTCTATAAATTGCTAGATAACCATCTATGTTTCATAGAAAAAGAAATTTTTTTTTATGAAACATTAAAATGAAAATAATAACTCTCCAGATTTTGGAGACACTAATTTCAAAAATTTGATTAAAACGTCTACTTTACCGATTTTACTGTTTAAATACTAAGCAATAATAATCAGATGAATATATTATTTTTAACATAAGCCATTGGATTTGAAAATAGTAATTTTTGTTTTTATGTATAATTGTTTAATCAGTAACCACTTTTTTTGCCAGTATACTATCATCTATGATTTGAACGAATTGTAATTTTTAGACATATTAGTTTTTAGATATTTTTAGTTCATTATTCAGAAAGATGTTTTAAAAATTTTCTAGAAAAGTGCTGCTAAATATTCTATTTCATAAAGCCAATATCTTGTATCAAATAAGACTGAATAAGTAATCGAACTTATTTCATGCCAAACACACCCTTGATGCCTACAACTAATATTTTGATTGTTTGAAATAAATTTTGACTAAAGTTAACGCCATCTAAATTGAAATTTTTAATTTAATTCAATCTGAAGAAAAGTGTACCTCCTCAGATCGAAAAGGTGATCTAATGTACAGCTCCGTCCAATGAGGTTTTCACCTCGACGGGGTATGTTCGGCTATCGGGCAATACTCGATTCGAGAC